>BQNB010009336.1:0-42577 GCA_026074375.1 Tanacetum coccineum | reverse complement strand
GATTAAACTCCGAAGATATAATTCTTTTGGTCAAACTAGCTATAGTTTTAGCATTAAAACTTGCTATTTCAGAAAATCTTGGCATAGTTTTGTACTAATCATTAAAGAATCCACTATGGTAAACCTTTTATAAAAGTTTATACATAAATGCATCAATAATTCTTATACTTTTTTTTGAACGGCAATAATTCTTATACCTTTTGATATTATAAACTTACATTTACTATAGTATAAACCTTTTACAACTTAATAAAATGTCTTATATAACAAATAAATTAAATGCATTGATTTATAAAGAAGTTCAAGAATTAAAACCTCTTCATTCCACATAGACATGAAATGAGTGTCCACTATGATTGAAATAAAATATAAACCTTTTCATATTTATAGACCTTTTTATAAACCCACCATAGTGAATGCTCTTAGGTCTATTGACCTTAGAACTCAAAAGTATTAATATTTTGCTTGTAATGTGAATCCAAACAAATGTTATGTTTCTATAATATTGTAGTGGTTATTGTAGGATGATAAAGTGTTTCGTGTATATTGATATAACCGAATAATCGATATATAGAGTTTAAGCCCTAATAAATAACATTAGGGCCTTAGACCATACAAAGCATACTTGGGCTATATAAAACATACGACTAACACTCCCCTAAAGTTTAAGTGGGAGGACACTGGATACTCAAACTGGTACGAAACTCCTCAAACAAAGCTGAAGGTGAGCCTTTAGTGAAAATATGCATACTAATATCGTGAAGAAACATGAAGAACGCCAACCTGACCAGCAACAACCAATTTCTGAACAAAGCGGGTATCAATATCTATATGCTTCGTACGTTGATGTTAGATCAGATTTGAACATAAATATACGTCACTGACATTATCACAGTAAACAAGCGTAGCGGAAGACAAATGTGTATGCAGCTCACGTAATAAATTCCTCAACCAACAGGTCTCAACAACAACATTAGCAACACCACGATACTCTTCCTCTGCACTAGAACGAGGAAGCGTCGGTTGACGCTTAGAGGACCACAAGAGTAAGTTGTTGCCAAAAAATACACAATAGCAAGAAGTCGATCTCCGAGTCTTAGGGAAACCAACCTGATCCACATCCGAATAAGCAACCAATGATGTAGTAGAAGATGAAAACAACTGTAACCGATATGCTAAAGTACCCCGAACATACCTCAAGATATGCTTAAGAGCCAAGAAATAAGGCTCCGGAGGATCATGAAAATAAAGACAAACTTGTTGCACTGCATAAGAAATGTCAGGGCATGTAAAGGTAAGATACTGAAAAGATCCCGCAAGACTCCTATATAAAGTCGGATCATAAACCAGATCACCATCATCACCCAGTTTGGACTCAGTATCAACAGGATTCCGACTGGAATTACAACCAACCATATGAGCCTGCTTAAGGATCTCAGTAGCATACATATGTTTAGATAAAAATATCCTTAAAGAGTCACGCATAACATAGATACCTAAAAAATAATTAAGAGAGCCCAGATCCGTCATAAAAAATTCCTGATGTAAAGAAGCAATAATCCGCTGTAATATAATCTCATATGAAGCAGTGAGAACAATATCATCAACATACGGTAACAAATAAGCAGTGTCAGTACCTTGTTTGTAGATAAATAAGGATGAGTCACAACGACTATGACTAAACCCAACCCAAGTAGTATAAGCGGCAAAACGCTGAAACCAAGTCCGAGGGACCTACTTCAGACCATAAAGAGACCTCTGCAATAAACAAACATAATCAAGATGTGCATAATCCTGAAACCCAGGAGGCTGATGTATATAAACTTTCTTAACAGCAAGCTGATGAACCGGCCAATGTCGAGAAATAGCCAAACTAAAAACCGTCTGAATAGTACCTGGTTTAACAACTAGGCTAAAAGTCTCATCAACATCAATACCCTCTATCTGTGTACTGTCATTCACTATAAGACAAGCCTTGTAGTGACTAAGAGTGTCATCTGCTAAATACTTATGGCGAAATAACCATATACAACGACCAATATTAGTGTTAAGGTACAAGAGTCTAAGTGTCATTTTTAATAAGTGCACTATACTCATCAAACATAGCATTTTGCCAATTTATATCATTAAACACATCGTTATATAATTTAGGTAAACGTGAGATAGAAGACACATAAAGCTTATGTAAGCTTGATGCTTACCCGTTCACACGCATACCTGCATATGTTTGGAATTAGAAGATAAAGAGAGGTCAAATTGCTTAGAGAGAGAAAGAAATAAGAACTAGAGAGAGGTGGTGGCTTTTACTAGAAAAACACACATAGAATTATGAAAATGAAAACATCAAACCTTCCCTAACAAGCTAAGGAGGGATTTTATACTTAGTATTAGGCCGGCCACAAGATGGGCTCCTTAATAGGCCTTCATGGGCCGGACTGAGAGAATAGATAGGCTTTAGGCCCGATAATTAGACAATATTAGTTTAGGAAATTCCCAAAAATTAACACTAGCCTATACAAGGTTTGGGAATATATAATGATCGCCACTTTACTAAAAACGCAGGCCAACAATCTCCCTTCAAGGGGTGGTTATTGCACATATGGCTTCACTCTCACGACATCGTAAATCTAGGAACCTTGCATTCTTGGGAATTCCTTTGCAGTTCATTTTACATGCTTATTGTTATATATAAGATTCACAAGCTAACAAGAATGATCCGGAGGTCGGGGAGGATTAAACAAATAGAAAGCCATATTATTAGTGAGAGAAAAGGGAAGATGTGTGTGTTCTAGAGAGAGAAACACACACACCTTATTACAAAATTATGAATCCTCACCCCTCCATGGAAGTATGGAGGGGATATGTATAGCCATGGACACGATCTACTTACTACACTTGACATTTCTAGTCCCTGCGTGTCCGGCTGATATAAACTAATGTAATTCCGTATTAGCCAACATATTTTAAGGCTAACACAATAATGTTATCGGTCTTATTAAGTCGAACAAGAATGTTATCGGTCTTATTAGTCGTAATTAGTCTTGTTAAGTAATAGGCTAGTCAGGTTCAACGGGCTTGGATTGTAATCTAATATTGTCCGTGTTTCGGGCTCAAAGCCCAAGTTTAGCCAAGCCCGCCCTAAGTTAGAAAGCCCACATGCCACTCATGGCTCCAGGGTATAAATAGAACCCTCTCTACACATGGAGAGGGTGTTGGTTACCATTTGCATAGTTTGTGTGTGTGTGTAATCTTCCACCTCTCTAGTTTCTTTCTAATAAATCTTCCAACTTTTCTCTCTTCTCTTTTCTACTATTTTGCTTATTGGTATAGCTTATTGTTGTGAAATGGATTAAATCTTAAGAATAACAATTGGTACCAGAGCTAACCGGGGGTGTATTGTATTCGAGTGTGTTGTGTTAGTAATTTCGTTTTTTATGAGCTCATTGGTTCGGCGTCGTTTCTTGGCTTAAAAGCTTTTAGTCGTGGTCATTTCGTGTGTGGCTAAGACAAACGTAAGGACGCTAAGAAGAAAATAAGGAGATGTTTAAGCCTTAACTCGTTAGTTAACCATGTTTTATTCATGTTAGCACCACACAAGGTATATTATACGATTAATATGGGTGTGTAAACCATGCATGGGTCAAACCATGCATGCTTATGCCCACGTACTTGTTCAACACCAATGTACGTGACTAAATAGCTAAGACCATAGAAAACACAAATGGAAAAAACATGTATAGCTTAGTATTCAACCCTTACAATGGTCTAGAGACTACTTAGTTTGGGTTTATGAAGCAAACTCGATAACGATAACACCCCAAACGTTATAAACCGAAGCTTTAAGCTGTATACCCAATCCTAGCTCGTACACTATCTATCTAACCATCCCTTGATACGCGATCTTAAATGCACCTTTGTCTTTTTGAATGAAAATTTGGGTTTCGAAAAGGGTTAGTTAGTTATGAGCGAATGAAATAGAGGAGAAATGAAGATGGTTTTCGCTTAGAGGTGAGTTGGAGTTTTAGAAAGTATTAAAGTAATTGTGAGTGCGATATTTATAGGCAAAAAGGCTTTAGTTAGTTTCCCCTTAGTTCTAAACTAACCCAATGTCGAAGCCATATGTGGCGATTTGGGGTTCCTAGATTTACTTCAAATGGTTTCTTGATAAAACTACTAAGTACAACTCATAATACTTGCATGATGTATAAAGTTACCACCTAAAAAAGATTTAGAAATCGTATATTCGTGGTGTGATCTCCTTGTTAGCCATGG
The DNA here is from genome assembly GCA_026074375.1 of Tanacetum coccineum. NCBI lineage: Eukaryota > Viridiplantae > Streptophyta > Magnoliopsida > Asterales > Asteraceae > Tanacetum > Tanacetum coccineum. Next base: position 38,305 of record BQNB010009336.1, on the reverse strand, counting down.
GTTTATGGGATAAGAGAGGCCAAATGGTTATTATCTAAAGGGTATTAGCTTGTTAGGAACATTAAGGACACTTGTTAATTAACTATTGTTGTACATGATTTAGTTAAGATTTGAAATCTTATGGCTTGTGTGGGATGGTTTCTAGCCGCGGTTAACAAGGCAAGCAGAAAGAACCACATGAGGTTATTATCCATTGTGTATTAGGCCTAGAAGAGACAATTAGTATAAGGCTTAATTAACCTTGATGTACAAGTACTTTAAGTATCATTAGGGATTTTCTAGCTAGCTAATACATAAGGGACGAATGGTTTATGGTGTTAAACCATCTGTATTCGGCCTTAGTGATTTGTTGACACAATAATTATACAAATTTTATGTTTAAGGGCTAAAAGTAGGTATTAGTTTGAGTCTAGGTAAGTCTAGGTATTTCCGTGGTGTGTCTAAATATATTTTATTAGCGAAACGTAAGCCTTTACCTGACCAATTAAAAATAAAATGCCAAAAGTATCAATAATTAACATTCCTAAAAAATTATATAAAACACTTGCTTGATGTAAACCTTAATTTATTTGGTGACCGTTTACGTTAGATGATTATTTCTAGTCTACGCGATTTAGCATAAAAGTTAATTTAAAAGTAAACACGTATCGGACCAAAATAAATAGTGACGAATAATAGGATTCGTAAAATGACCTGAAATTGAGAAATGTTACAGTCTCCATGATTGCTGCCAAACTACACCTTAAAATATATATAATATATAATAAGATATAAAATATATATAGTAAGAATAGTCTAGACACAAAATCAATAAAACCGAGAAGTAGTATAGAATGTTTTTCCCTGTGGGTCGTTTATCTCCAACGAGCTGACTGGAAGAATCGATACAATCTGAAGTTTGGAGTTTGATAGAAAATGATTGAGAGTGTGGAAAGTTATTAAATTTAAACAATACAAACAAAAATGTTTAAAGAAAAAACCTAAAAATTTATGAAAATTAATGCTAGAAAACGAGAGCACGAATCCCGAACAAAGGGTTAAATAAAAAAAAAACAACGAACACCTATAAATATTAATGTTAACCCTACGAAAAAATTTCACTTCTAAACTACTCTGGGAACAAATAACGAAGAATGAAAAAGACTAGACCGAAAACGGAGGTCGTTTGACCCAAAAACGAGTCAAGACAAAAACCGCACCCGACCCCGTTCTTTAAAGATGAAAAAGTTACAAAAATTAACCTACAAAATTTTTTATATTTTTCCTACAAACTATATGACTAAAGAAAATTTTCTAAAAAAGAAAAATATTTTTTTGATAATTTTTGTATTTTTTATGAATTTTTTTAAACTTTTAACGAAATTAAATTATAAAAAATACTAAACTGTCTTTAAAAATTCTGAAAATTTTACTAAAATTACTTTACACTATGATAAACCTACGAAAAATAAGAAACAAAAAAATTGCTTATAAATAAGCCCGCATATAAGCTGTAAACAGCTTATGGCTTAATAGCCAAAAACACCCTTAAATACCTTGGCCCTTGGGATACTAACGTAAAAGTCCCAAGGGCGCAGCGGTATGTGATGTTTATAAAAGAGAGGTGTACGAGGGTAGAGACCCGGGTTCGAGTCTTGCTCACCCGGGTAACCCCTTGTCTCCTTTTTTTTTTGGAAAAACTTTGTGAACCAAAGTTGTTAAGCTTGATGAGCTTAACAACTTTCAAAACTACATTTTTTTCTAAAAAGCTAAAAATAAGCTTAAAATGAGCTTTTAAAAACGACTGTTGCTAAAAATAAGCTAGAGGGCAAAAAATGACTAAGTCTTTAGGATATTTGGACTAATAAGCTGAAACTAAACTGATAAGCTAAAAAGAGGGACCTAACCTAGATAAGCATTATGAGCTAAATTCTACAAACTAAATAAGCTAAAAAAGGAGCTTAAGTGACAGAAGCCTAAACTAAGCTTAAAAGGCTAAAATGCTTAAGGGTACTAACTGTTAACACTTAAATAAGCAAAGGAAATGGAAAATAAGCAAAACATCTTAACATACTAACCTAAAAAGCTATTAGGAACACAATTAAGCTCATTAAATAAGCTCAATAAGCCAAGAAAGTGGCTTAATACCTCAACAGTACTAACTAAAGAGTTAGTACTGTTGGTGTACAATTTATGCTAGGGACAAAAACTTGGCTTAAAAATAAGCCATCAAGATAGCAATTATTAAGGCCCTTAAAACTGGGAATTTATCAAAAGAGCTTATTGGCTCTAAAAAAAACCAAAAGCTTGGACTTAAATTCACTAGAAAGCTAGAAAAGAGGGCTTAAAAGTCACCCCTTTGCACCAGGGGAAATTAAGCCAAGGACAAGTGCTTAATTTGACAGCTTATTTTAAGCTGTCAAATAAGCTCAAATAAAAAAGAAAAGTTGAAACAGATTAAGTACACTAGGAAATGGACTTATTCACCAATATTAAGAACCCAAAACACATTTAAACTTGCTAATTTTAGAGAGTGAAAGAGGGACTTTTTGCTTTTAAAAACTGAAACTTAAAACTTTGGTGGTTTTGACTCAAAAGGTCAAAAGAACTCAAGGACTTGTGACAACTTGTTTAAAACACACTAATGACACTCTTTTTGACACTAACACTCAAGATTACAAGAGCTTATGAAATAAGCTCTTGTAGCCTTTTTTAAACACCACAGTTTCCAAGGTGACTAAAAAAAACTTTGAAAAACAATTTTCAAACTTAAAAACTTTTAAAAACAGCCTCAAATAAGCTTAATACTTAAGCTAAATCTAACTTAATTACCACAACCCATACCAAACCATTTTTTTTGACCCGTTTTCATTGTTAACCTAAACACCCCCTTAATTTTGAAAAGTGATTTTAAAACCTATAAAAACTGAAGTAAACTAAAAATTTTAAAAGGCTACTACTGACTATAAACAATTTTGAAACAATAAAAAGGTTAAAAAGCATATCAAATAAACACTGCTATACCTATGATAAGCCTAATGATTATAATAAGCTAAATTAAGGCAGTTGGGACTAGATAGATGAAATGATAAAAAAAAAAAAGCCTCCTAAAGGGACGCTTTAAGCATAAGTGAACATCAAATCATCAGCACAAAACTTTATAAGCTAAGAAAATACGCTAAAGTAAGCAATTGTCTACAGTACTTTTTAAGCAAAATTTAAAAAGAAGTGTACCTTTAACCCTTGCTCAAAACAGGGTTTTTGAAACCTAATAAGCTCTAAAATCCTACCCACAGCTTATAAATAAGCTTAAACTAAGCAATAACCAATAAGCCTTCCAAAATAGCTTATTCATCCATTCTTGATCACACAGTAACCTTGCCTTTTCTTTTAAATTTTTCTTAAGGTTTTCAAAAACAGGTTGTAAAATGGCTTATAATGAGAGCTTAAAAGTTTTAAAGAGATAATTGAAATTTAGAACACAAATGTAGACTAAAACTGAATTTTCATTAAAAATTGAAGTACAAGTACATGAAAGACTTTAAACTGAAAACTAAAACTTAAAACATTAAAAACTACATAAAATTACACACCCAGCCTCAAGGGCTTTACAATGCTTTAAATAGTAAAAATACGACTAGGGTTTTCTTCTTGGTCTTCTTGCAAGTTGTGCTTCTTTGTAGACACACATTTGAAGTGTGTTTGTTGTGAGAGTGCCAACTTCAAAATAAATGCCAGCCTTAGATTTTATCTTGTGCTTCTTCAAACATGATCTTGACCATTCCTTTTACTTCGTTTTTGGTGAGATTGCCACCATGGCAATCTGTCTTGGGTGAGGTGGTAGTGGAGGGGGAAGAGGCTTAAAATCCATGGGTTTAGTTGGGTTATTTTGGGTAAAAGAAGGGAAGTAAACCCGTGTTTTGTTCCTGGGTTTTTGGGATTCAAAAATGGCGGGATTTTGTTTTAGGGGGAAGACAGGAAAGTTTTTGGTGGTTTTGACAAAACGAGTCCCTCAAGTTTATATGAGTCTTGCATCAAAAGTCCTTTTAGTTATATAAGTTTGAGGGTTGGCATAAATGCCCCCTCAACTTATATATATCTTTTGCAGAAATAGTCCCTTGGTAATAATACTTTGGGGAATTGGCAGAAATGCCCCCCAAAGTATTACTTTGAGTATATTGCCAAATCAGTCCCTTTCTTTTTCCTTTGTAAATATAACTTAGGGAATTGGCAATTTCAGTCCCTATAGTTATATTTTTTTTCTTCTTTGACTTTCTTTTGACTTGACCATGTCGGTGTTGACTTTGACTTTGACCAGTTGACTTTTCTGTTGACTTTTTGACTTGATTGACTTTTCGGCTTCGATTTGGCTTTGTCTTTCACAGTCTTTTCCATTCCATGTTTGGTTTGCCGTTTTGACTTCGTTTTTCGTCCTTTTGTGTGATATCCGTTTCCTGCACAATACAAATGCAAAACAAACATTTCTTTGGCAGTTTTTGTCTGTTTTTGGTCATTTAAGTCCGTTTTTAATGGAAAAAGGTATGTGTAATTAAGCACATACCAAAATCCCTCATACTAAGGTATTGCCGTGTCCTCACGCAATGTTATGAAGTAAACATTTACGAAAACTAAGAATCTCAATCCCCCTCGACTAATAACCTTGAAAAGTAGCTAAGTGTTCGTCAAGGGGAACTAAAGAATTAAAAAAACTTCGCAAGTCCCCGTATTTCACCATTTTTTTATCTATACACTAACTAATCCCAAATATTTTTGGATTTCCTTTTTCTTTTCTCGACTTCCCTGTTTGACTTCCTTTATAAATCAACATTAGGGATCATAGAAATGATAGACGCCCATCAGAATAAATCTACGGGATGTCCTGACGGATAAATTCATCGTCCCCGATTTTTCACTAGTTCCAAACCAAGCAATTAAACAAGATCATTTGTCAATATAAGTCTAAATGCTAAGCACTCATACTTATGACTTGTGAACTTTTAACTCCCAACCTGAATATATGATTTAAATGTGTGTACTCATTTCAACTCAACCATAGATCAACTTATTTCCATAATCGTGATTCAAGATGACTCATGACTCAAAGCAACAACTTATTAGGACCTTGTATACCTTGATTTTTAAAGGAATCAAATTTTAACTGAACACTTTTTGCAACATCTCATCATTATATTCATATGTTCTTAAAGATGCGTTGTCTAGATTATGAAACGACCTAACCCTAGCCTTCGCTCCCTAGTAGGCTATCACAACCAACGTCCGGTGTTCTTAGTTTGAACCCACCCCGTTACTAGCGTAGTGTGAAATCCACATCAACACTCATTCTTCCTATAATGGATAAGGATAAGTGTCTTAGTTAACCCTTACCTAGACCTCGCTTCTGGTAGATTCACAAACACCAAATCCTAGAAGTAAAAGATGTCTTAGTTTGAACCCACCACCTCGTGTTCGCGAGTGGGATATCACGACACATCATTTACTTGTTCCATAAATCAAATGTATGCTTCCTTGGCATAATTTCAATATTTCATATGCATTTTGCATTCATATTTCATTATGCTTCTTTGGCATTTTAACTTTCGAATTACTAAGAACAGAAAAATCTCGCTTTAAAGAATCAAGTTACAAATTTGAAGCTTTTTCTAAAAACATCGATTGACTTAGTTGAATTGAATTGAGCACGTATGATTAGGTGGATTAGAAGCTAATGGGAGAAAAAGCCACAAGTTACTCATATAAGTTTTTAGAAGAATCTTGCTCAGCACATAAACTTATATTTAACTCTATCACTTCTTGTTCTTCACCTTATTAAAATTCAAAAAAAAAAGGAAATCCAATTCGAATTCGTGAAGCTTAGCCTACTGTGGTAATTGAGGCAATAGCTAGGTCTCAACATCCCGATCGAGTCAAAATTATTCTCATCTAACCATTAGGAAAGACAAACGGTGACAAAACCTTATTTTTTATTTTTAAATTTTTTTTTTTTTTTAAAATTTTTTTTCAATATTTTTGGTATTTTTGCAAACATTATTGTGAAAAAACGAGATTGACGTGATAACAAACGACTGCAGGCAAACACAAATCAAAGATTCCCCCCATACTAGAACTAGAACATCGTCCTTAATGTTTTAAAAATGGGGACCTACGCAAATCTTAGGCCGTTTATTAAGTGTGCAAAAGATAAAACGTTAGTCGATAGATTTGGATACTGGATTCCCAAAATGAAGCTGAGATGTGAAACTCATGTGGATACTGCGAGCACGAGAGTCTTCACAATCCGGAAATCCTGGACATACAACACAAAACACACAAAACATGGACAAAACACGGGTAATGGAAAATGTGAGCCTCTTCACACAAAAACACTTTATTACTACATACTACTACTAACTGAAAGGCATGGGGTGCCACCCGACGAAGGCACTTGTATTAGGCCCACGCTTGACCCATCTCTCAAATTTATTGGTCCATGGGGAACGTCTGGAGGTCCGGGACAACCTCAGTTGGTATGTCCCCTCCAAAGTATTGTTTCAAACGATGATCATTCACTTTGAAATATTGGCCGGAGTTTAGGATAACCACAGTGCCATTTGAAAAACTTGGGATTACAGTAAATGGTCCGAACTCCAGCGGTCTTGAGCGTTAGCCTGAAGAAATCTTTAAATCAATAGTTAAAGAGGAAACTCCGATCACCGACGTTAAAAACGCGATTTTGATTTTAGAGTCATGGATTCTCATTGTTATCTCTTTATTGATCACATAGATTTTCATAGGCATGATCAAACGAAGTTCATTAAGTTCATTGAGTTGAACTTTTCTGTGATCACCCGCTGTTTTGATATCAAAGTTTGTATGCTTAAGGGCCTAGTAAGCTTTGTGCTCGAGCTCGATCGGAAGATGACATGCCTTCCCGTACACTAACTTATATGGAGTACACCCGATGGGTGTTTTGTCAGCTTCGCGAAAACCCAAACGAGCGTCAACTCATATTATCCGACCAAGAGGCAACTATTATACTGCCCACGGTACCTTTCCAGAATCCTTTTCAAACCACGATTGAAACCTCAACATGTCCACGTTTGTTTTGTGATGATACGCGTGGAGAGACGAAAGGACTCCGTATTAAAAGCATGACCTTTGAAATATGTCAATTGCAAAAATGGTTCCCGCGATCACCATAAGATTGCACGAGGGGCACAAATCTGGAAAAGAAGACTTAAGAAATTTGCAAACAACTCGGGCTATCAATGTGGGGAGCACTTTACATCAAACCATATTGATAAGTAATCGACTGCCGCGAGTATGTATTTGTTCCGCTCTGAAAGACAAGGGAATAGGACCAAAAATCAATGCCCCAAATGTCAAAGATTTATCGCAAAATTGGATAAGAGTTTTAGTGGCATCTCAATCACGTTGCGTTTTTTTCCTTGACGTTGACAAAATAGTCCACAAACGGGAGACAAAGACTGCATCCTGTAGATGGTGGGCCATAGAATCCTGATCAAAGATCCTATCTTAGGCTGTGTAACTTGGCACCATAGTGTCCCCCAGTAGTCCACAGTGGCCAAGCTTTAGAATGTCCAATAAGCATCTTGCCCGAAACACAACGCTTTATCACCTGATCAGACACAGATCCTAAACAGGAATGATCATCCCAAAAAAAATGTTTTGACATCCTTGAAGAATTTATTTTTTTTGTTGGGATGTCATTCCCTGGATAACAAATATCCCGCGCATGGTAGTTTGCAAAATCTGCAAACCAAGTGTATTATCATCTTTAAGAGCAATAGAACCAAGGGTTTTCGAGAGGTAAATGCCTTCATTAACTTCCTTTTCTCGAACTTATCTTGGTGAGGAGATTTTCTAGACTGAAAGATGATCTTGCAGCAACATTTTCTGCTCCTTTTTTTTGTCTCGAAACATCAATGTCAAATCTTGGACCAAAAAGAATCCACCGCATCATTCTTGCTTAACATCCGTTTTTTTGGAAAGAGATACTTAATTGCTAAATGGTGTCAGTATACACTATGCTTTTGGACATACCAAGATAGAAACGGAAATTTTCGAAAGCCATACACCACGGCAAGAAATACTCTTTTTGTCGTAGTGGAAATGACGTTTGAGCCCGAGTTCAAATCATTGCTATCATAGTGTAATAGGTTAGAAAATGCTTGTTTTTTTTTTGCCCGAGACATTGCCCCAATTGTGAAGTCGCTTGCAACACACATTAGTTCAAGAGTCAATCCAGTCGGGAGCAATTAAGATCGGGAGCCTCAGTCAATTTTTTCTTTTGAGTGTATTAAAGATTCGATACACTCTCTGAAAAGAAAAATGGAGTCTCTTTTTTCAACAAATGAGTCATATGACGGCGAATTTTTGGAAGTCTGAATGGTATCAGTCGGTAAAAACCGGCGGTCCCAAGGAAACTACGAACAAAATGAATTAGGCCTTTGACAGTAGTCGATGAGGAGTTTGGCCTATTACTTGACTTTAGCTTTATCAACCTCAATCCCGATCATAGAAATTTTGTTCCGAGCACAATGCCTCCTTTACCATAAAATGGCTTTTCTCCCAGTTTCACAGACAAATTGGTGTCTTCACAACCGCTTCAACATTTTTTCCAAAATGGGACAAAGCACATAAAAGAAAAGGAAAGGTTCCCCCCCCCCCCGGAGATGAAAAGTCATCCAAAAATACTTCCTCGGTTTTTTTCAATCATATCGTGGAAGATTGCCCTCAGATACATCGTTGGAAAGTACCCGGAAGCATTGCATATCCTAAAAGGCATTGGCGACGATAGCGAAATATACCGTAAGTGCAAGTAAAAGTTGTCTTTCTTGATTCATTTGGGTCAATATGGGATCTGAAAAGTAACCCAGAAGCATCTAGGAAACATTAATATTGGTTTCTCTGCTAGTCTTCGAGCATTTGTCCATGATGGGCAACGGGAAGTGGTCCTTCGAGTGGCTTCAGTTAAGCTTATCTGTAATCAATACATACTCGCCATATCCCGTGACCATCCGTGTATGTATTAGTTCATTCTCCATTGTTGTGATGACGTTATGCCTCCTTTCTTGGTACACCAGTGTACCAGGGCTTTACCCAAGGGCCGTCAGAAGATGGGGTAAATCAAATCCACCGCAAGGGATTTTTTTTTTCAACCTCCTTCTGATAACGTCGTGGATTTTTTGGGTTTACCCTTCTCATGAACTTTGCAACATATGGTTCGTAGGATCCTCTTTTCCATTAGAATTAGTGAGTAATAAAATCTGATGGTTAACACCCTTAATATCGGAAGGAGTTTCCAAGCGATGGCTTCCTGTGGGACTTGAGAACCTTGAGAAGAGCTGCCTTTTCCTCATGCCTTTTAAGTCTTTAGCAAATATGACAGGCAACTTGTCGTCCACCTGTCTAAAAATGCGTATTCAGATGGGGTGGCATTCCGCTTGAGTTCAACCTCGGGAGGTTCATCAGTAAGATTCAAAAGTTTTTAGCTTCACAGAGTTTGATTCTTTCTTAACTCCAGCAGATATTAGTTCTTGATTAGGGGAAAAAAAGGGGGGGTGTGGTTCACTGTTCAAAATAGCTCTGAAAGCACGATGTCCCCCTCAGGATCCTGATAAGTTGGATCAACTTCAGATGAAGTTGGATCATCTTCTAAAGCAAGAAACGAATCTGCTTCTTCAAATAAAAGAAAATCACTGTCCCCGAAAGGAGTGAGATTTGGAGAAGCAGTAGAAACAATAGGCTCAAATATGGAGTGGATTCCCACACGCGAATCACGTTTGAAAATCCTAGACCATCTTGAGAATACTCATCACAAGCCATATCAATGATGCGATTTTGTTTACGTCATATGGGTTGTAATCAGCTGTGTATCTTGAAGTTAGGTCCAGATGAATGTGATGGCTCCTTGCCAAACACAAGGGTAATCTCACCTTCATAAACATCTATCAAAGCATGACTGGTTTTCAAGAAACATCTTCCCGGAATAAAGGCACTCGGGGGTCTGGTTCAAATCAACAACTAACGAAGTCAGCTGGAAATTGGAATATTCCCACATTTAATATACATCTTCAAGCGATACCGTTTCGGTTTAGTGATCGAACGATCCGCTAGTCTATGTCAATGGCAGGTCAGGTCATTCAGGTGAGATAGATATGTTCCATACAAATAAGGCATGAGATTTAAGCTCGCAACCAAGATCGGCCAATGCGTTGCATGTAGTAATCCCGTAAATATCACATGGAATCAAAATCCCAGGTCTCCAAGTTTTTCTTTGGTAACTTTGTTGAGGATGAACGCTGAACAGTTTCCTCATTCAAAGGATTTCTTTTCTTGCCAATTTCAGCTCAAATTTTTCTTTGTTTCCAATTAAGGTTTTTAAAGTCGAAGCAAATTTAGGCATGAGCATCAAGGCATCGGTAAAGCTAATCTCGAAACTCAAATCTCTAAAGATTTCATAGAATTTCTCGATTTGGTCGTTAGCCTTTTCCTTGCGCCTTTTCTCATTCATTCTTGTGAAATGGAATTGATGCTTTAGGAATTGGGTAACAACCAGGAGCAACATTGGCTCAGGAATTGATTACGAGACTGAATTTGAACAACAGGAGTTTGGACGTCTTCGTGCTTCCTTGTTAGCAGGAGGCATCGTGTCCTTTTCCACCCTCGGCGTCATGATTAACTGCTTTCGTCCGATTGATGGTAACCCCACTTCGGTAGTGATACATTTAAATCTTCCTTTGGTTGTAACAAGTGTGACCAGGAAGAGTGCCAGACCGGAAGTAGAAGCTGTATTAGCAGTAACAACTTTGAAAGCAGTCAGTCAAATTTGCCATTGGGATTGCAGGTTTTGACTTGTTTTGCATTTCTCAACACTGGAATCATTGGCTGTGACATATTCTTTCAAATCTGTTTTGACACACCGTGAGTCTGAGGAGCAGGTCCTTGAAGAGCTACTGTTGATTGACCCGGAGGTCCGATAAATACTGACCTTGGGTTGAAATTGTTTCACTCTGTTTTGATTGAAGTTATTCCTCGATTGGAATTGTTTTGACTATTTGCATGAGGATTTCTGAATGGGAGGAAAAACCGGAGTCGAATTTTGATTTGAGACCAATCGAGGTCGATAAACCCAGAATTATCTTGGTTTGAAACTGCCGCAGCGGCCTGGGACACATACTCGTGGAGATTGTCATGGTAAATGTTCTATTAGTGGCTGGACATTTTGATAAGAATAGACCTCCCCCACAAGGTTACACAGACTTTGTTCAACCGTCCATTTACGGGGCGGGAAGATGGGGTTTGTTCATGTCTGTCGATAATTAATGCCCGACTGGACCATGTCTTTGAGTTCGCAACATCAGTAGACTGCTGGGGAGGAAGAGCTTGTACTCATTTTAGCTACAACTGCTTTGTTTCTTCAGATTGACGTACTACCATAGATTGCTCTCGAAGAGTTTTTTAAACATTCTCGAGGCTTTTGTCTAAGTAGGTTACCACCGGCAGCAGAGTTCAATGAATCTTGATCAATTGAGTTTAGGGCATTATAGAATGTATCGAGTTGATGCAATTCTGAAAACCCATGATGAGGGCATCCCCTTAAAAGATCATTAAAACGATCCCAAGCCTCATAAAACGTCTCATCAAATTTTTGCTGAAATCTCGTGATTTCATTTCTGAGATTTGTCGTTTTAGAGGGAGGGAAGAATTTGTTAATAAATTTCGAAACAAGATCATCCCATGTTTCAATCGACCGAGGGGGTTCTTTTTCCAGCCATATCCGGGCTGCCCCTTCGAGAGAAAACGGGAAAAGCATAAGTTTAACCGACGTATTTGGTACGTTCGGAATCTTCATCGTAGAAGTGATCTTGTTGAAATAACGGATGTGAGCATGTGGGTCTTTAACATTTCCAAAAAATTGCTGTTTTTTGGACAAGATTCAGAAGACCATGCTTGATCTCAAAGTTATTCGCGTGATTTCCGGAAAAAAAATAAAACATATCGCATCCTCGTACCCCTCGTGTGATTCCGAGCATTTGCGATCCATAAGTACGATTATCAGCCCATCGTAACTATGGGAGGATTTATCAGTTATCTCAAAGATTGGATAATCAACAGAAGTTTCTGCCTTGATGGTTGTCGACGTCTACGGGCTTGAGAACGAGTGCGCATGCACAAAATAGAAATATAAAAAGAAAATTTACACTAATTTTTTTGGTTTTTCAATGATTTATTCACAATGTATTTTACCGGACAATGAGATAAGACAACTTCAACCAAATAATCTACTTACTTCACGGTAGCTCTCAAAAAGATAAACGCACAGGTGAGCCCGGAGAGTAGAATATAGCGCAAAGCATATTTCCTCCTCGGGTCGTAGTTCCTCGAACAACCTCCTTATACCCACTTATAGTTTGATTTTATAACTTTTCAAGGTGACCGTACGTCGTAATAGACACAAATTGCAAGTTTTTTTAAAACTTTGTTTCGAAGTTGGGAACCACAAGTTCACGGAAGTTTATTATGATAATACCTCAGTTGAGAATCTCATTAACTGAAGATTTTTCATTGTTTGCTTCACAAATTTTAAGATCTTTTCGAGTTTCTGGAAAATAGTTTCCTTGATTGGGAGGTGGTGGTGATGGATCACTATTAAGAATTGCTTCGAGGAGAAGAATGTCCCCATCAGGGTCATAATACGTTGGATCAACTTCCGGTGAAGTTGGATCATCCTCTATACCAAGAAAATAGTCGGCTTCTTCGAAAAGGAGAAAATCACTGATTAGTTAAAATTTTCAATTAAACTATATATATAATAATATATAATAAAATATATAAAATATATATAAAGTCTAAAAAACAACAACAATCAATGAAACCAGGAGCAGTATAGAATGTTCCTGGGTCGTTAATCCCCAACGAGGCTGTGTTGGAAAATCGATACAGTCGGAAGATTGGAGTTTGAAGGAGAGAAATGAATTGAGAGTGAGGAAAGTTAAATTAAACAATAACAAACAAAAACGTTTAAGAAAAAACTAAAAATTATGAAATTAAGCTAGAAAACGAGAGCACGAATCACAAACAGAGGGGCAAAAACCTAAAAACTTCAAAATTAACCTTACAGAGAAATTTTTTTGCTTCTAAACTACTCTAGGGAACTAATAACGAAGAATGAAAAAGACTAGACTGAAAACGGAGGTTGTTTGACCCAAAAACGAGTCAAGACAAAAACCGCACCCGACCCCGTTCTTTAAAAATCACAAAGTTACAAAAACGACCCTACGAAAATTTTTATATTTTTCCTACAAACTATATGACTAAAGAAAATTTTCTAAAAAAGAAAAATATTTTTTTGATAATTTTTGTATTTTTTATGAATTTTTTAAACTTTTAACTAAATTAAATTGTAAAAAATACTAAACGACTTTTAAAAATTCTGAAAATTTTACCTAAAATACTAGATACTATATACTACCTACGAAAAATAAGAAACTAAAAATTGGCTTATAAATAAGCCCTAAAATAAGCTGTAAACAGCTTATAGACTAAAAGGAGAAAACGTGGTTAAATATTAAACCACTTGGGACTTTAATGAAAAAGTCCCAAGGGCGCAGCGGTAAGTGTGGGTGTATAAAGAGGGGATGTATCGAGGGTAGAGGCCCGGGTTCGAGTCTTGCTCACCCGGGTCACCCCTTGTCTTCCCCTTTTTTTTATGAAAAACTTTGTGAACCAAAGTTGTTAAGCTCCTCGAGCTTATCAATTTCTAAAACTACAACTTTTTCTAAAAGCTTATAAATAAGCTTAAAAAGGGCTTCTAAATTCGACATAAACTTAAATGAGCTTAAGGGCTTAAAATAGCTAAGTCCTTTGGACACTTGGGACACTTAAGCTAAAATTTTAAACTAATAAGCTAAAAGGAGGACTTAACCTAACCTAGATAAGAACTAAAGGGCTAAATGTATAAACTAAATAAGCTAAAAAAAGAGGAGAGCTTAAGTTGACAGTAAGCTAAATGGGCTTTAAAGGCAAAAAGAGGCTAAATCCCTTGACTGTTGGCACTCAAACATAACGCAAAGAGGTCAAATAAGAAAAATAAGCATAACTCTAACTACAAACAAACAAAATAAGCTAATAGGACCAAAGACATAAGCATACTGAGGAGTAGGAGTTAAGCTTAATAAGCTAGAATGAAAATGAGCAATGTCTACACTAAGCTAAGCAAAAACAGGCAAAGAGCTACTTTGAGCTTAAAAATAAGCTATCAAAGGGGCCTCTTAAGGTCTGATTGATGAAAATAAGGAGGTTACCTTAAGAGTTATTGGCTCTTAAGATAAGCCAAAAATCTAGGGAATTAGGTTTACCTAAATAAGATAAATTTGACGGCTTTTTAAATTTACCCCCTTTTTGCCACCTAGCGCGTGATGTTTTGGCCCTTATACAAGGTCTTAATTTGACAGCTTATTTTTAGCTGTCAAAAATAAGCTCAAATATAATATGGGATAATAAGTTAAAACTGATTTTAGATGGCCTCAAAGTTTTTTAATGCCTAAACACAAAGAAAACATGCTGATTTTTAACCGTATGTAAAATGAGCTCTTTTTGCTTTAAAATAATTGACTACCTTAAGACTTTGGTAGTTTTGACCCTCTAAAAGTCAAAAGGACTACTCAAGGGGACTTTAGTCTGCTTGTTTTAAACACACAAATAACACTCTTTTTAAACCACTACTCAAATATACAATAGCTTATCCAAATAAGCCATTGTTATCTTTTGTTTTAAAAGCAAATGTTTATAGGAACCTTGTCATAAACAAAAACTAAAAAAAAACAGGCTTTGACTAAAAAGCTTTAGCACAACAAGACTTAAATTAAGCTCAAATGCTTAAGCTAAATATAAACTCTAGGACCCCAACCATACCAACTTTTCGACCGTTTTCCACACTTAACCCTAAACACCCCTTTTAATGAACTTTGTTTTTTAGTTTTTAAAGATTTAAATGGTTGTTTTTAACTCACAATTCGTAAACGAAATTGACAAATAAGCACCCTTAACAACATAAATGAACAATACTTTGCATGAAAATAAGCACTCTAATCTGCTTTAAAACAGAATAAGCTATATTAAAAATCTATAATATTAAGGCTTTAAAGGGAGGAATATTGTTTATAACCTTTGTCCAAAGCCTTTTACATGGACTTTTTGAGGGCCCCTCAAGGGCTTTAACCTACAACGCTCTGGCTTTTTAAATAAGCCATTGAATAAGCCAATAAGCTCTTCCAACTTTCAGCTTTTTCTTCCAAATGGCTCTTAATTTGATTTTTTCAAACAAAAACTTATAAAACTATAAACTATGAAGAGTTTAAGTTTTATAAGCTTAATCAAACTTCTATAAGAGCTTATAGAAGCTTATTTAAACTAAATAAGAGCTTATTGAGAGTATTAGAGATTAAAACAACTTTTCATTAAAACTCAAAATTGAAATACACTTGCTGAAAATTAAAAGACAATTAATAAACTTAATAGTTGCATTTAAATTAAGTAAGAATACATTAAAAGACAGAAAATTAGATTTTTTTTCTTAAGGCTTACAAGGTATCTATTTATACTAAAAAAACTAGGTCTTGGGTCCTTCTTTGTGTGTTTGTTTTCTGAGAGAGTATGCAGCCTATGTTTGTTTTGTGAGAGTCTTCAAAAGCTAATCCCAGCCATCCATGGTCATTGTGCTTCTTTTAAATCCATCCTTGCCATTGATTCGGCAAAAGTTATGGAGAAAAGTGAGATAGCCAACATGGCAAGGCCCCTTTTTTTTTGGTGGGGGGGAAAAGATAGTTGGATGAGGAGGGGGGAAAGGGAATGATTGTCCATGGGGTTGTTTGGGTTTGCAGGATAAAGGGAAGGAAAGGGATGAAGTTTGTAATATTAGGAGACCCGTGCTTGGGTTTTGGTTTGGGCGGGAAAGTGAGTTATAAAAAGGTTTGGGGTGACAGGGTGTGGGTTTGGAGAAATGGCAAGGTTAGTCCCCCGAAGTTATAAAGCATTTTGCATCCATGGTCCTTGTGGTGATATAAGGTTGAGGGTTTGGCAGAAATGCCCCCTCAACCTTATAACTCTTATTGCAAACATAGTCCTTTGGGTAAACAAGTTTGGGATGTTGGCAGAAACACCCCCTCACTTGTTATTTCAAGCAAATTGCAAAATCAGCCCTTGTAGTCTTTTTCTTCTTGTATAACACTTAGGGATTTGACATTTTTGGTCCCTTAAGTTATATTTCTTCTGATTTTGACTTCCTTTTGACTTTGACTTTGTCGGGGTTGACTTTGGCTTTGACTGTTTGATTTTTTGGCTTTGATTTGGCTTTGACTTTTCACACTATTCCATTCCGTGCATAGTTTTGTCGTCTTTTGGCTTTGTTTTTCGTCCTTTTGTGAATATCTGTTTCCTGCACAACACAAATGCAAAACAAACATATATTTGGCAATTTCTGTCTGTTTTTGGTCTTTTAAGTCCGTTTTTTAATGGAAAAAGGTATGTGTAATTAAGCACATACCACCGGTCATATTGACAACATACAACACACCACCGTGGATGTGTATGAAAGAAACTTCTTTAATGTTGACGATGTTAATTCCCAGCCCTAGATCACCTGCAAAGGACATTGATGTTTACTTGCAGCCTTTGATTAAAGAACTCCAAGAATTATTAATGTTTACATGCACATCGAAAAGAACGCGCTTGAGGCTGTACTGAATACCTTGTTACAGAATAACAAATCAAAAGACACGCTAAAGGCAAGGCAAAACTTGGAAACATGTTTATCATCGAGATGTGGCAGAGTCCGATCAAGATGTTATACATGGTAGCAGTTCATCACATGTTACACTCTGTTGGTTTGACTTGTTTGGAGCATACGGATTTGAGTATAAATGCTCAATCGACAGAAGTGGACGCCCTACCAGTTAATGATGACAATGTTAATGCTAATGAAGACAATGCTGATTTTATTAATAATGAAGATGATGTCGTTACACATGTCCTTGATGATGATGATGTTGAAGTGTCTGATGATGATGAAGTGAACCCTAGTACTAATGTTGAAGAAGTTTTATCTAGCGATGATTCGGACTATCTATTATACTATATGATTCAGTTTGTGGATTAAATGTGCAATATTTATGATTGGCTTGAATTAATACCCAAACTAAAACCCTCTATTCTCGTGCATATAAAGGGCCTTATATCAATTCTTCCAGCAATTTTGGGAATACAAACAATCATCTAATTATTACAATCCAACAACTGTCGTGCAATTACAAACAAAAAAGCATGTTAACCTCTTGATCTAACCATTGCAAAAGATGGCTCAAAAAATTGTGTAAGTGACTCCTTATTGCTTGATTTCACTTTGAGAGTTTATAGGTTTATGTTATGAATTTGTAAAAAACAAAATGATCGGCTCTTCATCTTCTTTTTCTCATTCTGCAAGACATAAGCTGATGTGTATCATCATCTTCTTTTTCGCAGGTTTGTATCTCTATGAGTAAGTAATTATTTTGAGTATCATATCGATTTTTAGTTTGTGTTATGATGTTATTTGATTTGCAAGAAACTTTGAATAAGCTTTTTCACTTTTTAGGTATGTTTGTTGCAATTCCAATTTGCTTGCAAATCAATTGCTAAGAGGAAATTAGTAACAGATGATGATGTGGAGGATGTTAGGAAGGAAGTTGAAATTATGCATCATTTATCAGGACATCCTAATGTGGTTTCGATTAAAGGAGCTTATGAAGATTCTTATGATGTTCATTTAGTTATGGAGCTTTGTTGTGGAGGTGAAATTTTTGAAAGAATTACTCAAAAAGGACATTTTACAGAAAGAAAAGCAGCTGATCTTCTTAGGACTATTGCTAGCATTATCGAAGGCTGCTATTCTCTAGGAGTTATGCGTCGTGATCTTAAGCCTGAGAATTTTCTCTTTGTTGACAAAGGTGAAGATTCTTTTCTAAAGGCAATAGACTTTGTATTATCAGCTTTCTTTAAACCAGGTAGTCTTTTGATATATATGTTTATCTCTAATATTATGCTTTTGTTATGCATGTTTTACTTGACATAAAATGGTCTAAACTATAGGGGATATATTTACGGATATAGTTGGAAGCCCTTATTATGTTGCACTAGAAGTTTTGTTAAGACATTACGGTTTTGAAATAGACATACGGAGTGCTGGTGTGATCCTTTACATTCTCCTTTCTGGGGTGCCACCATTTTGGGGAGGTGTGACATAAATTAATGTAAATTATATCTATTTTTTATACTGGATCGTGACCCTTTTCATTTCTTTTGGTTGTAGAAACTGAGAATGATGTGTTTAAGGAGATCTTACAGGGTGAACTTGACTTTTCCTTTAATCCATGGCCTGTTATCTCTGAAAGTGCTAAAAATTTGATCAAGAAAATGCTTATCAGAGACAGAGACAGGGAAGTGACGGAATAACTGCTATGAGTTTTATAAGGGTTTAATTACTTTTTCTCTTAATTATTTAACTTATTGCTTTCTTGATTTTGATTGGCTATATTGTTTCCTGTTGTTGCAGTGGTACCGTGGATCTGTGTACATGGTGTTGCACTATATAAGCCTCTTGATCATGCAGTCTTGACTCGGCTAACTCAGTTTTTTGTCATCAACAAGCTTAAGAAATTGGCTTTGAAGGTCTGAACTTTAGATTTTTTTTTGATTTATTTGAGTAAGTCTTTTGAAACCGTTATTCCTTCTGGCTTTAGGTTATTGCATCAAAGCTTTTAGGAGAAGAAATTGTTAGACTAAGGAAAATGTTTAAGATGATAGATACTGACAATAGTGGTTGTATTACTTTTAAGGAATTAAAGGATGGATTGAAGAATTATGGTGCTGATCTTGATAAATCTAGAATTCTTGATTTAATGCTTTCTGTAGGTATGCATTATGCCTTTACTTATACGTTACGTTACTTTCATTATTAGAAGAATTTGATTCTTGATTATTTTTCATTTTATGCTCCATTACTTATTTGAGTTTGCATACATAATCCTAACTATTATGTTTTGACAATAGAGTTTTAGACTAGACCCATTGATCCTCAGTATGCTACGGGATAGAATGTGAAGTTGAATTCCTATTGTCTTTCTAATATACATGGATGTTATCCGTATGTGATGCTTATGCTACATTTGATTAGCTAAGGCAACTTATATGTAGGGTTGTAAGTTATTTAAAGCGATTTAAATTAAAAAAGAGTATTTATGCCATTTTTTGCCTGTTTGTAAAAGCTAAAACAAACACCTCCAACAACAGTATAAAATATATTTGATGCAATTGACTGTTATAATATATTACATAACAAGGTACATTTGAGAGGATATGAGGAAACCTTATAACGTACTGATGGCCATGGCCCGGTGATAGGAAGTGCGGCCCATTTGTCATACTCCAAATCTGAGTGCCAGTTGTGTTTATCTGATCCCATACTAGATTTTCCGGAAGAGCTCTATCATGAAAGACATTTAACAACTGTTTTGTAAACTGTAGCAACTAATAAGTAAAACTAGGCCCAACGGTCAATACTCAATATTGATGTAAACTTAAACAAAAGAATGATCAAGTTAAGCAACTACTAATGTATATTGTTTTGGCATTTACTAAGCTTGAGAGGCCTTAAATTGTTCAGTCCAATTGATTAGAAGAGACCATGAAGCATACATTGTAGACCAAATGTTACTCTCCTGTGGCGATCAGTTACCTAGATTGAATAAATACTGAAAAATCAAGCCTAACTTTCATACCATTACTGAAACATATAGGATAAACATATCATTTTTTGAAAACATACTGTTTATGACTTAGGTTTAATTATTAGCTTTCAAATTAACAACTTAGCATTGAAAATGAGACGTAACTTTCATACCATTACTGAAACTATATATACATGAAAGATAGTCTCAACCAGTCAACCGTCATCATGCACCTGTGACAAATTTGAAAACAAATCAAACTTAGCAAAAACAAAATAGTTTCTTCGTCTACTAATAACAATACAAAGACATTCATATACATATAGTTATGAGCTTATAATTATCATGCCTTTGGGTCATTATCGCTCCAAACAGAGTAGTTGTGAACATGTGATGTTAACATTTAAAACAATAGTCCACATCATCATTTCTTCATGGTCCTATTCTTTATTAGTTTTCACAGCTCATGCATATATTATATGCTCATATTTAGATTTATGTTCGTAGTTAGTTATTAGATAATATTGACTAAATATATTTGTACTAATCACTCCACAATTATAGGAGTTGATATACTCTATCACTCCACAATTATAGGAGTTGATATACTATGTATCTTGTATTCTTGTCATTATAAATATAGATACAACACACCATTAGATGTGTGGTTAATTCTATATTCATTATATGGTATCAGCCTAACTTCTCTCCCCTCTCAGTCTCTTTTTCCTAACCCTAAAACCACTGTAATTTTTTTCTGTATCCTCCTAATGTCGGATCCACTCTCTAGACAACACTTCCCCTGATCCCTCCTCCTTATGTTCCCTATCAAGTATGTCTTTTTTTTTTTTCCAAAAACCAACTCTATCTTCTAGGGGAAAAATCAAATGCTTCCTCTCCTCTCCTACCAGAAGCTTACAAATCATATTGATGGTACTACTGCCCCATCGGCTACTATCACGTTTGGTGATCAATCCATTCCAAATCCAGCCTTCACTGCTTGGAATGATTTTGATCAACGAGCAGTCATCCTTCTCAATTCCTCCCTAACCGAGGAAGATTGCACTGCTTGAAGTCTCTTGGGCTTTAATCACGGTTAATGCAATCTGGACTGCTTTAGAGGTCTGACTACAATAACTCTTCTGTGATAGGACTCCATTCTCTGCGTGATTCCCTTTCGTTATTCTATTCTAAAGGGCACCTCCACGGTTTTGAGTATGTCGTCAGTCAATTCAAGGTATTTGTGGACAACTTGCTGATATTGGACAACCTGTAGTTGAAAATGGACAAGCTTCAATGGTTGTTTGTGGTTTCGGGAGCCTCGTTTAAAAACTTCTCCATGCCATTCGCACGACCAAACCCTTTACAACTTTTCGTGATGTTATCTCAAGCGGAAAGTCATGAGATGTTTCTCAAATCTCTTCATGGTTCGGCCACACCTTTTGCTGCTTTCTTTTCTCAACAAAGCGGTTCTGGATCTTCACAGGGACGTCAACAACGCCAACAAAACTACTCTCGAGGGGGTGGCCGCGCTAGTTCAATCCTCACTTAGGGGTACCCTTGGTGTGGCGCCGCATAGCTATTCCCTTCTCACCACACCACCAAGTTATGTAGCACCACAAAGGGGCCCTATGCCTCCTCTTGTCCAATCTCTTCATCTTATGCCCTCACGAATGTGCAGACATCAGTACTGCAAACTTAGCACACAGTAACGCCTTCACCACCTCTCAATGCCTATGTTACTCAAGGGCTCCCAGATTGGTTCGTCGATTCAGGGTTGCCACGGCTCAATGACCTCTTACGGATAATGTCTCGCATTCAGCTCTCATTATTTTTGAGTAATATGTGTGTTTTTTATCGGTATATTGGTGATGCTTACCTGTTTCACTACACTATTGGTCAATCTCTGGTTTCAAATAATATAATATTGGCTTCGTGATGTTTTGGTCATTCTAATTAACCACAAATAAAAAAAAAAATTTCTCCTGTCGATAAGCAAACTTACCATGGATCATCCGGTTGATGTTCTTTTCTCTCAACCATTTTTTTAATATTCAGGACAGGGAAACCAAATAGGTGATCGCATAAGGACTATGTGAAGATGGGCTTTATGTGCTTCGAGATACTCCAATGGCCTTGGCGGCAACTGTTGGTGTCTCAAGAAAAGCTTCTTTTGAATTATGGCATAATCGTTTAGGACATGTTTCTTTTGATGTTATTTCAACTTTAAATAAATGGGGTCTTTTAGATGTTACTTCTGTCCTACCTAAACCGAATACTTGCAAACCTTGTCAACTCTCCAAAAGCCAACGTTTACCCTTTGAACTTAATTCTAAATGATCTTCATATCCATTAGATTTAATTCATTATGATTTATGGGGTCCTGCACCTGTTTCATTAGATGGTTACTTGTACTATGTTATATTTGTTGATGATTATTCTCGTTTCACATGGTTTTATCCTTTAAAAACCAAGTCTGGCTTCTATACGGTTTTATCTGCATTTATCAAACTTGTACAAACTCAATTATCTAGGAAAATTAAAGTTTTTCAAAGTGATGGAGGCACAGAATTTGTGAATCACACGGTTCAGAAAATTTTTGAAGACAATGGCACACTTCACCGATTATCATGTCCTTACACACCTCAACAAAACGGGCGTGCTGAGCGTAAACATCGGCATCTTGTTGAAACTGGGTTGGCTATGCTATTCCATGCTCATGTTCCTGCATCGATTGGGGTAGATGCATTAGTTCAGCCACGTACTCATCAATCGGTTTACTACTAAACTTTTGGTAATCACACTCCTTGTTGAATTTATTATATTCAAGGCTGCCAAAACTATATAATTTTTTGTGCTTCTTTTGGAGGTTTTGTCTAACCTTATTTTGCGTGATTATTAAGCTGATAAGTTGGCTACAAAGAAGTATACCTTGTGTTTTTATGGGTTACAACCTCATATAAGAGTTACAAATGCCTTGATCCGGATTTGTTTATCGTTATATATATTACTCGGCATGCACTGTTTGATGAAGGTAACTATTTCCTTTTGCTCTTGCACCGTTAATCTCTATTTAATTGTCTTTCAAACACTTCAGTTAGTGCACTTTTTTAATAGATGGGCCACCCATATCTGATGCCCTGGTTCCTGAATCTCGGCACACCAATTCAAGGCCCTCATCTTCGAGTCCGTGTGGGCTGTGCCCTGTTCCAACAACTGCTGCTGAACCAATCCATAATCCTGACTCAACGCCTTTATCACCGTATTTCTTCTGAATACGACAAACACACCAAACCGACGTGATGATGTCTTTCTCATGGGTGCACCTACGGGCACCTCCGGCCAAACTGCTCCTACCGAGCCTTCTCCGTTCCCAGATGAAGACTATTCTAATCGGGAATTTTCATGACAAAAAGCACTCTCCCTGATTTGTAATCTCTTACATCTCATGCTTTACATGCTGTTATTTTTTCTCTTGTTCAGCCAAAGGGATTCAAATCCGCAGCTAAACATCCTCAATGGATGGCTGCTATGCATGATGAAATGGAGGCTTTAAAACAAAATTGTACTTGGACCCTTGTACGACGTCCATCTGCTTCTAATATTGTTGGTTCCAAATGGGTTTATCGAATCAAATATCATGCTGATGGTCGGTTTGAAAGGTTTTAAGACGTATGGTGGCTAGGGTGTACTAAATTCCGGGTCTCGATTATTCCTACACGTTCAGTCCAGTTGTTAAAGCTTCTACTGTGAGAATTGTTCTATCTTTGGCTGTACTCCATTGTTGGCGTCTACATGAGTTAGATGTCAAAAATGCTTTTTTACATGGACACCTTAATAAGACTGTTTTACATGGTGCACACGAGAGAGTTTCATTGATCCGCCAAATTTCAAATCATGTATTGCAAATTATCCAAGGCACTGTACGGTTTTTTAACGCAAGGCTCCGAGCTTGGTTTCATAGACTAAGTTCTTTTTACTTGCTCTGTGGTTTTGTTATAGTCAGCCGACACTTCCTTATTTGTTTCACTAAAGACTTCTTGCATCATGTATGGCTCGTGTATGTTGATGACTTAATCCTCAACTGGCAAAATGATCATTGCTCACTCATTTACACTCGTCTTAATCGGAGTTTGCCATAAAGACTTGGTGACCTTAGCTATTTTCTTGGCCTTGAAGTAAGTTACACTAACGATGGGCTTTTCCTTAGTCAAGCAAAATATGCCACAGATGTTCTTACTGGGGCTGCATTGCCGGATTCAAAACCCGTGTCTACTCCCTTGGCCGCTAATGAAGTGTTTGTGACAGGTGGATCTCTTTCGCTCAATCACTACTCTTTATGATCTCTTGTTGGAGCTTTGCAATACTCACCATCACTAGGGCATGATTTATCTTATGCGTGTAAAATCAAGATAGTCAGGTCCTCATGCTCAACCGATGCTCATTTTCAATCTGTCAAACGCATTCTACGATATGTCAAGGGTACATCACTCTAGGTCTCATTTTCGGCGACACATTCCAACTCTATTTGGGCTCACTGGATTCTGATTGGGTCTATGTATTGAAACTGCGGTCCACTTATGGGATTCCATATTTCTCGGAGCAGGTAGGCAATTAGTATCCTTGGTTTAGTGCCAAGAAACAACCAACTGTTTCTCGATCTAGTTGCGAATCAGAATATCGTGCCATGGCAAACACCGCTGCAGAGATCATTTGGATTACACATTTGCTTCGAGAACTTCATGCTCTACCACCGGATCGACCGACACTTTTGTGTGACAATAAAAGTGCTTTGTTTATGTCTCAAAATCCAGTTTCTCACAAACGTGCCAAAAACATCGATCTGGATTATCACTTCGTTCGAGAACTTGTTGCATCAGGTAAGCTCTATACCAAGTTCATACCAACCAAGCTTCAAGTGGCAGACATTTTTACGAAGAGTCTTCCGCGCCCTCAATTTGAGTATTTTCGGTCTATGCTATGCCTTGGTCCACCACCTATTCGCTTGAGTGGGGATATTAGATAATATTGGCTAAATATATTTGTACTAATCACTCTACAATTATAGGATTTGATATACTCTATCACTCAACAATTACAGCTCCGGTACATACATACCCTCATATGTGAAGGTGAACATTGAAACAACATTCGATTTGTTTGTAAAAGGGGCGGGGCGAACAATCATGACATTATCATGAAATAAACATAATATTTATTTACATGTAGTGTTACTTTAACGTATAGTATCGTGTGTGTGGGTGGGTGTGTGTATGTGTGTGTATATATATATAGACACACATACATACATACGAACACACGATACATATATATATATATATATATATATATATATATATATATATATATATATATTTTTTTTTTTCTCATTTCATTACATCTACAACTATCATCCCCTACCTTCACTTTCAAGTATAGCCTAAGAAAGAAACTTATAATATGTTTGTTTATGTATAATAATTTAGGAAAAAGAGAAGTTTATTCACGATTTAAAATATTGAACGCAACAAGCAAGGTGGAAAGCAAATAGAAAATTCAGGCGTTAGGCAGCAAGAATATGGCAGAATACGACTATTTGGACAGCAAAAATATGGTGCATTGCGTGCTTTTTTTACAGCTTTTAAATGTTGTTATAACAATATTTTTACAAAATAAATTGGTGTGGCTGTTTTTACATTATTTTTACACCTTTTGACCGCTCTTTACATGTTTTACTTATCTCGATGGAATTTTCTGTTTTTTCTACAATGTAAAGGACATGTGACAAATAGGTTTGTGTCCATATTGCTAAGCTGGTCAAATGCTTTTATTTTATTTATAGAAATGGGAATAAATGATTTGATTATTATGTGTGTGCTCTCTTATTTAGACGTTTAATTTACTTTTTTTACCTATTTTTTTATGACAAGGGATCACTTAAAGGTACATGTGGCATTTAAATGCAAGAGGCTTTAAATGTATATTTGAGAAACATTTTAATGTATCATTTTGTTACAGAAGCAGGACAAAAAGTTGTCACTTAAATAATTGTAAGTTTTACTCAAAGTTGTGATACTTTTGGGCTATAATGGGCAGGTAGCTTTTTGTAAATGGATTATAGGAATAGGATTTTATTGTGAAAAAAATAAACATTTGACTTTTGTTTGAAAGAAGTGAAATATAAAGACTTAATTAATTGTTTCTTCACGTATTTCTAGATATGATACTTTATATCATGACATGGTATCCACAAAATGGTTTATCTGATTCCTTCGTCTCCATCATCAACCACACAAATAACTTGAACAAAAACTCAACAACACTTTATAAATCAAGTTCTTTCTTCACTTTTCTTGCGACCATCTTTTGCGTTGAGGGCAATTTTAGTTTTCGGTTGAGGGCACCATGATTAAAGTTCAGAAGTTAACACTAAAATGTGTTATTATTGATGAAGTTGTTGGGGCAGTTGCCCCCACTTTGATGTATATGGCTCCGCCTCTGAAGACACTATGACTTTGTAAAGACAAACGCCTGCAAAGAGAGACCACAATGCAGTTATACGATATTTCACACAAGTAAAAGTTTGATTTTTTCAAAAAATAAACCCGGTGCAACGCACGGGTACGAACGCCTCGTGACAATTGATTTTAAGTTGTAGTTTGAATGAAACAAGTATTATATGTTTAAATGTGTAATTTTTCTTTGAATGGAATTATTTTTATAAATTTAAATGTGTAATTTTTATTTGAATGGAATTGTTTTTATATGTTTAAATGTGTAATTTTTATTTGAATGAAATTGTTTTTATATGTTAAAATGTGTATATTTATATGAATTTGTGTATTAGCATTAATTGGTCCACAAAATTATGTGTTCTTGTACTTGTTATTTTACAGATGGCGTGTGTAGCTCCTAGATCACATGGTGGGGATGTTGGTGGTAGTCCACCCAGACGGCCCACACGGCCCGTATCGGCCCAGTGCCAAAGTAAGAAATTATGATTTTTTTATTTTTATTTTATAACACTGATTCTTTTTAATTTCTTTTACTTGAATTTTCACGACTCAATAACTTATCTTTGTAGGTTCGATGCTACGTCTTGAGACGGGAAATCGGTCCTTAAGGAAGGCGTTTAGAGAAAATAATGAACAACCTTTGAAGATTGGCTTTGATTACGAGGATCTTGGTACCTTCCATCCTTTAGGCAATTTTTCAGGCATGTTGAATAGTCTTATGGGGGAAACAGTCCGGCCACTTCCCCTTGCTTGCGAGTGGGAAGAAATTCCAGAGGCCTATAAAGCGCATATTTATCCTACACTTGAGGTATTAATTGTTTATTTTACTTCTATTCTTATTGTTATCGACGTTTAGATATGCGTGTTATGTTTAAATTGTTTGTTTATTTAAATGCATATGTTTATATGTAGAGCTATTTCAACCTCGCGGAATGGTACAATAAACAGGACAAAGTGGTGGTTGACAGAAATGTATATACGGTGGGGGAAAGGGTAAGGCTTGGGCTGGAACTTAAATTGAGGCTACTTTGGCGCAAAAATAAGAACAGGATCAAGGCTGACCATTATGCAAAACATACGTCGCCCGACGAGGCAAAGAATCATCCGCCGCCACCGAGAGTGTGGGGCGACAGAACTGAAGATGATTGGAATTAGTTGGTTGACTGGTGGTCCCAACCGGATCGGGTGTCGAGAAGTTTGCAGAATGCCGCTAACCGAGCAAAAAACACGATAATAACCCATCAAGGAAAAAAATCATTCGCGCAAGGAAGGAATGAATATGTAAGACTCTTTATAATTTTTGTGATATTTTAAAGGTGTTTATATTGTTTATTTATAGCTCGTTATTAATTTATTTGATATTGTATAGAAAGTCGACAAAGGGTATTACGAGGACCTCATTGAAACGTAGAGGAAGGGGCACTCAAATAAGAAGACTGGCCAATTTATAACCACAAAAAACAAGCAGAGATATGTAAGTAATTTAACTCTTTACATGCTTTAATAACTTATTTTATTTGTTTTTAACCCTTTTTTTTCTTTTTCTTTCACAGTTGGATATGAAGGCCATGCAAGATAATGTTAAAGGCCGGCCCTCACCCGTTCAAGACCGGATCAAAAATATTGGATAAATCTTTCGCAAGTGACAACTCGCCAGAATAAGTCAGGCTGGGCAGGAAGTTTACCGGGTGGTGGCTCAACTTCTCGCAGGCGCTTAAATCTGCATTTGGAGATATTAAACGCTAGATCAGATCACGCAAATGTTCAGAAAACAGACGAGCAAGAGATAAGAGTTACACAGGAAGCAAGCTGTGGAGGCGCATGCACGGCTTATTGGCTTTGTTAAAGCCTGACGCGGCGACCAATGAGCTAATGTGCCGCAACAAAATTCTGAGCGATAATGCCCGACCCAAGTTCAGTTTTTATGCACTCAACTCACCAAATAGGCTCAGTCCATTTAACCCTCATACTTTTTAGTCTTCGAACCCCCACCCCCACCCGGTTCCCTAAGCCCAAACTCACTCCCTAATTTGGGCCTCACTTACTCCAACCCCGTTCCATTTACTCCAACCACCTCCAACCTCCTTATACGCCGCACACCAACCTCCTTAGACGGCCCACACCAACCACTCCCAACCCCCTATACCGGCCCATTGCCTCTCACTCCCCGTCCCAATAATAACTTCACAGCTGTTATCGTCACCTTCTCAACTCCACGTATGTGCGCTCTAGTTCTAATTCTCAAGCCAAACTCCCCAGCTACCAATCCTTCAAACGAATCCCATATAAGGGGGGGGGGGGGGGGGGGGGGCATTTGGCGATCATGACATTTGCTCAAGATTTGGCTCATGAAACAATACTGTCCTCATCAAGGGAGGAGAGGAGGCCGACAACATACGGGAGGGGATGATGACGATACGGAACGAGGACGAGTAGGCGTTTTTATGAATATCTTAGTAGTGTAATAACTTTTAGACTTGTTACGTTTGTGATAACATGGGTTTAGTATTTTATTGTGCGAGTATTTCGTTTGAAGAATTGTGATGTTTAGTAGCATCTGTAAAAAGTGATTTTGTTGAAATGTATATGTAAACGATTGGTAATTTAACGTATTGTGGATTTGTGTTGACCTGTGTTAATTACACATAACCTTTTTACCATTTAAAAAATGAGCTAAAATAACCAAAAACGGACTAAAATGCCAAATACACGCTTGTTTTTGCTAATGTATTGTGCAGAACGGATAATAAGAAAAAGACGAAAAACGAAGCCAAATCGACAACACCGACTCGGAATGAAAAGCAAGGAAAATCAAAGTCAAAGTCCAAGCAAGTCACAAAATTCAACCCAAGCTCACCCCGAACCAAAAAGTCAAAAGTCCAAAAAGTAAAAGTTTAGGACTAAAACTGCCAATCCGTAAACTTATATCTATAAAAGAAAAGAGAAAATGAATGGCAAGGGTGCAAACTGCCATTCTTGCAAAGTTACACTGCCAAGGACTAAAACTGTCAGAGTCCTTAAAGTTGTTAACCACCAAGACGATTCTTAGCAAAGATCATATAACTCTTGGGGACTTGTTTTGCCAAGTTCCCCAAGTTATAAAAACTAAAAGGACGATGGATGCAAAGGTGTATTACACCTTGAGGGGCTTATTTTGCCAAAACTCACAAACTTTACTTATACAGTTTTCAAATTACTGTACATCTTCCTAAACCATTTCCCGCCCAAAACCACCATGACCCACACACGTCTCTTTCACCCTCGTTTGACCCTCCATAACATGCCAAACCCATCACAATCTTCAACCCCACAACCCCCCACATGGATTGCCATGTTGGCAATCCATACTCACACAAAAACCTCATCTACGGCTTATATTACTCGACTTGGAGACCAAGGGAAATGGAGGGACAAGATGAGTTTGACATTACTCTCACACAAGTAACACAACACTTTCTTGTGTCTACAAGAAAGCACAAGCATGAAGACAATGAAGACTGAGTCGTTTCCCTATTTAAAGGCTTATGTAACAGCAAGAAGGAGTAGTTTTTAATAGTTTTAAAAAGTAGAATTTAAGTTTTAAGTAAGTTTAGAGCTTTTTAGTTTGTTGTATTTTCAGTTTAAAGTATTTGTACTTAAAATTCACTTTGATGAAATGAAGTTAAGTTTGTGTTGATTGTGTTCTAAAAAGCATTCTTACTTCTTTAATTTAACCTATCATTGCAATTCTTTTGTTTTTAAAACACTTTAAAGAAAACTTAAGAAAAAGGGCAAGTGTTACTGTTGGATTGAAAAGCTAAGGAAGAATAGGCTATAATGGATGGCTTGTTGAGTTTATGGATTAGTGTAGCTTAATTATAAGCTGGGTAGGTTTAGAACTTATTTAAGTCTCCACAAAAATCCTTTTTGTGAAAAGGATTTAAGGTACTCTTTCTTTAAATTCAGCTTATTTACTGTAGCAATAAGCTATTTAGCTTATTGTTAGCTTATTACTGTTATTGTACCTTATAATGCTTGTGTATGCTTGTTAAGTGCTTATCAATTCATTGTATGCAATTCTAGTTGAAACTGCCATATTAAGCTTACTTTGTCCCTAGCTTATTTTTACTTTAAAATAGCTTATTTGTTTTTCTTTTTGTCTTTTACATAACTTAAATAGTTAAGAATCTCCATTGTTTTAAAAATCTCAGTTTAAAACAGTTTCTATGACTTTTTAAACCATTATCTAAAAGTTAAGGGGGTGTTTGGGATAACCTCAAAAACGGGTCAAAAATCATTTGACCATGGGTTGAGGCATTTTGGTTTAATTTAACTTAAGTTTTAAGCATTTTTAAGCTGTTTTTTTTTAAAAGGATTCTAGTTCAAAATGGTTTTTCAAAGTTTTTAAATCCACTTTCATAACTGTGAGTTTTTAGAAAATCCCACAAGTGCTTATTTAGTTAAGCACTTGTGGTTTGAGTTTAAAGTGTAAAAAAGAGTGTGCTTTGTGTGTTTTAAGAGGCTGTCAAAAGCCCCTTTGTCTTTTGACTTTGGTAAGTCAAAACTTACCAAGTCCTTAGTGTAGCAGTTTAAAAAAAAATCACCATCTCTTTTTCACAATTAAAAATCAGCACTCTAAAATGATTTTTAAAAGCTGAAAATTGTTGCATAACTCCAAAAGCTAGGGTAGTTTATCTGTTTTTAGTTAACTTTGCAATTTGAGCTTATTTGACAGCTTATTATTAGCTGTCAAATAAGCCACTAAAGTTAAGCTTAAATCTCCCCTGGTGCAAAGGGGAGATTTTAAGCTCCTTGTTCTTTGAATTGTTGTGTTATTAAGCCCAATCTTTTTGCTTATTTCAAGAGTCTATAAGCTCTTGTATAAGCCTCTTGATTTTCAGACCTTAGGAAGGCCATTTGTGTGCTTATTTTTAAGCACAAACATGCCTGGTGAACTGTTTTGATAACTTAGGTGTAAGGATTGCTTATTTTACTTCCCTGGCTTATTTAGCTTTTCTTATAAGCTCTTCTTAGCTTTTAGTTGCTTTTTAAGTTAGTTTAGTTAGGTTGTAAGCTTATTTGCCTTTAACCTAGCTTATTTGTCCAAAGACTTGGTGTAAATTTGAGCCTTGTAAGTTAGTTTAGCCTTTCTGTTATAATAAGCTCTTTATAGCTTATTTAGCCTTAAGCTTTTAGTTCTTTACAGCTTATCTAGATTAGGTTTAGTTCTCTTAGCTTATTTTATCCTAGGTTTTAGCTTATACGACCCCAAGCCCAAAAAGACTTAAGCAATTTTAGCTTAAAAGTCTCTTAAGCTTGCTGTCAACTTTAAGCTTATTTTTAAGCTTATTCTTTTGATAAAAGTGAAAAGTGCATTTGTTAAAGTTGTTTAATATAAGCTCCTTAATAAGTTTGTAGTTTTAAGTTTTTGCTGAATCTCAATTTTTAATAAGCCAAAAAAATAAGCTAGATCGTAGGGTTGGTTTGGTACTTTTCTTAAAGTCCAAGGGTACTCGTTTGCACTATAGTGTAAAATTACACTAATTTGCCCGCCTACCTTTCACTTTACTTTTGTTCATTTTCTACCCTAGAGTTTTTCGAAAAATAAAAAAGGGGGAAAGACACTTGGCCCGGGTGAGCAAGACTCGAACCCGGGACCAAGCGATACAAACCCCCTTTACACACACACTTAACCACTGCGCCCTTGGGTCTTTTTCGTTAAAGACTCAAGGGCCTATTTATTTAAAGGGGTTTTGAGCTTATAAGCCTATAAGCTGAATAAGCTTATTTTCGGGCTTATTTGTTGAGCTTATTTTTGTCTCTTATTTTTCGTAGGACTGTCAAGGTGTCTAGTATTTTTAGAAAAATTTTCAGAATTTTTCGTAATCATTTAATATTTTTTATAATTTAATTTAGTTAAAAGTTTATTTAATTCATAAAAAATACAAAAATTATCAAAAAAATATTTTGCTTTTTTAGAAAATTTTCTTTTGTCATCTATTTTGTAGGAAAAATATAAAATTTTTCGTAGGGTCATTTTTAGTAGGGGTATTTTTGAATGATTTTTAGGTTCTTTCCCCCTTAGTTCGGGCTTCGGGCCTCCCGTTTTTCAGCTTAATTTAAGGTAATTTTTTAGGATTTTATTAAACTTTTTAGTTTTGTACTATCTAATTTGGACTTTTCACTCCCCCAAATCATTCCTTCATTCAAACTCAAATCTTCGACGACAGCCTCGTTGGGGAATTAACGACCCGGGAATAGTTTATACTGCTCCCGGCTACATTGATTGTTGATTTTTAGTTTTTCTTACTATTATATATTTTGTAATTTATTTATTATATTATATATATATATAGTAAAAAGAACTTAATCCAACCAAATCAGTGGTATTATAACGTTTAGTGATTTGTTATTGTATCGTGTTGTGGATTTGCCGAATTCTGGATTTGTTGAAATGTAGATTTTTTCTGGAAAAAATCTGGAAAACTGGACATGCGTCCAGTTTTGTACTTTTGCCCGGGAACACTTTAGGGTCGACAATGTCGACCCAAAGTTGCAAGGTATATGTCGACCCTAAGTATTTAAATATTAAGTGTTTTTTTATATTAAAATGATTTTAATAAATTAAAAAGAGTAGGGTCGACAATATTGACCCAAAGAAACAAAGGAGTGTCGACACTAAGGTTAGTCAAACTTTTTGGTTGAAATGTGGTGGTCCCCCCTTGTCGACCCAACTTTCAAAGGGTTGAGTCGACCCAAATATTTCTGGGTCGAGAATTTTGAATCGATTTCTTAGGGTCGAAATTGTCGACCCTAAGTACTTTGGGTCGACAAACTTTGTAGTTTTGGGTCGAAATTGTCGACCCTAAACGCTTATATTGTTGTAGTGCTACAACACCTACCTGACCAAATGAGATGCTACTAAACATGATCTTAATCCACGCTTCATGAGACAGTTTCATCCCGGCATCCATCGTTGCTAGTTGAGAGGAAAAAGTAGTTGAATGATGAACTTCTATGATACTATTTTTTAATACATCACTGACTCGTCTCAAAATCTTCTCCGATGCTTGACCAATATCCACTGCAAAAGAGAAACCTATACGTAGTGTACCAAACTATAAACTACATGCCATAATCTGAAACATAATATATATGCTTTTAACATGAAAGAACTCAATCTCAAATTAAAGAACAGTCATGTTCCATAAAAACTAATTAAAAAAGAACATAACCTGGTTAGTATAAGTTAGATTGTAGTTAGGCTAATTATAAAAGCAAAAATACATATTCATGATGACATACTCTAAACAATAAACCATGCCTTATCGGCTTATCATGAAAACTATTTTCTCATAAGCTTATGTAAACTTTACTTGAGACATGCTTTTAGTGGGAGTTCATGTTTCGTCCCAAACTAAAACCATATCCTCCTATATAAATTCCAATAACACAAAAAGAAAGTTACACAACTAAAAATTAATATAATGGCGGTTTCAGATTGTCAATAGTATGACCTTTAATCTCTAAAAAAATCTAATAACACAAAATCATATTTATTCAATTTTATGTCTAAAAACCTGCTTATAAAACCCTATTTTTTTAATTCGATAGGAGATTAAATACATATTAAAAGCAAACAGATTTTGCAAATTTTTGTAGGTGTCAAACCTATAACAGGGCCATCCAGAGGCATTTAAAAAAACCAATTAACAATTTACCGGCCATCCAAGGACATTCATAAAAGTTGAAGTTAACATATTACAAAGTAAAATGCTCAAGAAAGTACAATACTTAACAACTAAAAGAATATCATTCTTAAAAACGTAGATTCAAGAACATACACTCAAAGCCTCTTGCAGAGCTATGAGAGTTCTTTCCCACCAGATAAATGACTTTAACCTGTTTTTAAAAGAAAGTAAGTGTAACCAATGGTTTAAAATGTACACTTAGTATATTATTTTTAAAACTATAAAAGCTTTTATAATCTGTCGTTGACAACATAATTGTCCTCATTACTATAAGATCCACAAACTATGGCACAATAAGCAAGTAACACGCCAATATAAGGTCATCAAATTTCATAATGAGTATACTTATATGTTTCAATACAGTGATAATATTTCTATTTGAGTCCAAATGAAGCATCACACTTTTTTTCATTTAAGATTCAAGAAAGTGACTTCAAAAGACTTGCATGAGCACATTTCTATCCAACTAAAAGTTAAACTCAAACCAAAGAAAAATTATTGAGATTTAAAAAAATACGTGATGATGAAATGCTGTAGAATCTAGAGAATGAAGCAGCTCCTCTGAGAAAAGAAATTAACTTGAAAAATGACCTCAATGAAATGTTCCTTTATCTTTTACCATAAGCTTAAAAATCTTCGGCCACCCGCGCGCGTCTAGTTTCATTCATTTGATCTGCATTCATGTGTCAATTATTATGAGCCATGAGCAAAATATTCAGCCAATTTTCCTTGTTTTGCTTCAAATTAGTGTACCAATACAGAATTTGTAACCACCTCTAGCACACTTTTATGAAGAAATTAAAACACATGATATCTCAGCTTAAACCATTGTCACAAAGCATTCATAAATCATGACAATGTAATGCCTTCTATTTCCTAAATTAGCTCCTATGTGATTGCTTTATTTTAAGTCACTTACTCATAGGTGATTACAAATAAAAAAATTGTTCAACAAATTTTATATATCCAAAAGTACAAAAACTTATACATAGGCAACATGTGGGGTACTCAAATGACAAAAATCGTGAAGAGATTTAAGCTGAAAATTATTATCAGGGAACCATATTTGCTCGAAGACATTCCAACCAAATGGATGCCTTATATTGCCTATAAATTAGTTTTTATGTACCAAAATTTGAATGTATGACTATGTACTATGTAGTATATACAAATTCAGATTTCATATTTAATTCACAATATTTAGGAACCAAAATCAAGATTAGAATGATATGCCGATCATATAGAGAACATAGCAAACACAAACTGCAACCATATTAAATCTAGTATGGCGGTACAGGAATTAGACATGGCAGTATAGAAATCATATATGTTTTGAGCCAAGAAAATCTAAAATAAAAATAAAATACCACCAGTCTGATTAGCCTATCAATTAAGAAAATTTAAAATAAAATAATTAGATAAGGTATCGATGGAATTAAAGTCCAAGTCCAAAACCTAATTTATCCTAATAGCAGATTACCTTACCTGATAGGAGTCTTTCATTTAACAAATCTTTGAAGTTTAAAGATCTAAAATTAGGGTTCCTCTTCCTTTGATGTTATAAACTTTGAAGATGGGTATAATAAAGCAAAGCACAAACAAGAAAACCCCGGGAGAAGATCAATAGCAAATAGACCTTTAACATAAAATCTCTAAGAAAAATCATATTTTCACATTACTTCATAACTCCGCTCTCTAAAATATCTAACTTGTCCCAACATCTTGCATTTTTTATTTAGAGCAATAATAGTATCCGCAAAGTGGGTTTCAACTATCAGCTCAAATTAAAGCGTGTTAGTGAATTAACTAAAAAAGTAATAGTAAAACATACCACATGCTGAAGTAATATTATCATGAAAACATCTCGATCCAACCACCGCGAATGATCTATATCGCCTGTAACCAAACTTGGCCTTCGTACAATTTAGGATCGACACCTACGTGTGCATCAGAGATAGGCAAGGACGAGCCTAGACACAGAGATAGCGGGCAGCACAGACATCGTCGTGAGAAGAGTATGTAAGTGTGTTCTAGGATTGGAGCAAGGAGATCCAATTTATGAGATTATAATAGTGTTAATAGTAGTTTCTCAGCACGATCTGCACTATTCTGGCTAGGTCTATGGAGGACAAGTGTGAAATCGAGTTATGCCGATGAATAAATTAAACTCATCAGGATACCAGAGGCAGATTATAGTACTTCAGTGATGAGCAGAACGGGTAGCTATAGATAGACTTAATGCAAACTGTTGCATGAAGTTCGACAGCATCAAACACTAAGAGGACATGACTGAGAGATT
The DNA here is from genome assembly GCA_026074375.1 of Tanacetum coccineum. Taxonomy (NCBI): domain Eukaryota; kingdom Viridiplantae; phylum Streptophyta; class Magnoliopsida; order Asterales; family Asteraceae; genus Tanacetum; species Tanacetum coccineum. The sequence continues at coordinate 1,998 of BQNB010009336.1, read as the reverse complement.
ACATATAGAACAATAAGGCGAAAACACATCTCTAATAGCATAGGACGTCTCTTAAATCTTGTGACACTCAGAGCTTTGTATGTGGTCACATCTCCAAGTGAGAGCGAGTGATAAGTATTATGAGCAACAATGAGCAGATGAGACATCAATCTGTTACAGGCGTGCACACGCGCGCGAGCGTCGCGTGCTAAATCAGCTAGATCTGAGTACGTGCACACAAATAGTCGTTTAATGTATGGTTCTAGATACAAAATCCAATGTTTAATATGTTAATAGTTTCTCACATAACAAAGTGACAATAAACATTCCGAAAATTAAACTAACAGAACCAACAATTTAAAGAAGACGGGTGAAAGAAGATAGAAGTTGCATGAGTACAGATCAAAAGAATATAAGAAATCGAAAGGAAAAACTTAAGAATCATTTGAAGAAGATGGGTAACCTGTTTGGTTATTGAAAGCAAGATCAATTTACTCCAAATAGATCTAACTTTTGATGAAAACCTTAGAATAATTTGCTCAATTTAGTTTTTTGGGATTTAGTTATTTAATTCGTTTATCTGCTTTTGTATAAACCTTAGAATAATTTGTTCAATTTAGTTTTTTTGGTTGATGCAATGTCTTGGTATCTGATCCCACAACTTCAGTGATTAGTTTGCTAAGTAGAATGGATGTTTTCTGCCTTTTTAAGTTGTATAATAGATGTGTTTGCGCCTACAAAACAATGAGAGTAATCTACTACTTATATAAATGAGGGTTTGGCAAGGCATCATCTTACCCAAAAATCTGTAGGAATGACACGTGGATAATATGATTTATAGGAATCATTTGATCAAAACTGAAGTAATATACCCTACATTTACTACTTTAATGCCTCGCCCTAAATTAAATCCCTCAATTCAAAACAATTGATTTTCAAAACCTCCCTCGAATCATTTAGATCCGGAATTTGAGTTCACCAGTTTCAATCAAGCATTAAATCATTTGTAACAACTTTCTTAATTTATGCATTCTTCCTCTATACAATTTATATAGATAAGCACGATTCAACCAGTTGCCCACCATAAATTTATTCAGTTCTTGAAAGCTTATTAACCATTCGAATTCAATTAAAAAAAATCCCACGCAAATGATCATCATCAAAGCTTATTTGAATTTGCTAATTCTGTAGGTAATGCACCTATGGCTGTTGTAGCTTTAATTTTGTTATTGAAGTTTTTTTTATCATCAATACTTATGTTTATTGTGCAGAGTTTGAATCAGATCAAATCAGATCTAAAGATCGCTTATTGATTATAGGGGTATATTCCAAATTCTCCCCCCAAAAACCATGGAGAAAACACATCGATCCCAAAACATCCATCTCCTGCCTCAAAGAAACAACCATCACCTATGGTTCTTCTGCCCAATTTATCTCCATAAGGTTGGTTTTTTAGCTATTTTTAATTCATTATTATTCTTTAAATATATTGATTTCTTAAAAAATCATAATATTGAACACCTTAATTTACCGAATCATAATTATTCTATTAAACTTTGATCTCATATTAAAAGTTTTGTAAATGATTAATTAAATTATGTTTGTTGTTGGACTCAGATTCATTAATGATTTAGAATTTAGTTGTGAAGAAATTCTAAATTGTATTTGTTAAGGATTAGTTATGTGATTTTATACACACCATGTGTTTGATGAAATGTGTATGTAGCTTAATTGGTTATCATAAGTCGGAAGAGTAGGACTATCTTCTAATCTGTTAAATTTGATGGTATATCAGTTACTTTTTTTGGGAGCTGCCGATATTTTAAGCGTGATTTACCATGAAATTTAGCCTTGCAGTAAATAAAATCCACACTATTCATCAATGCGAAAATATACTTTAATCAAGCATGGTATTGGTTTTAAGCCATTTTTTTCCGTTGTACTTTTGGTAAAAGAAGAATGCGCAAAAGCTATGTATTAGTAGGAGGAGCAAGACCCCAATTGGCACACATGATCTTA
>BQNB010009335.1:17026-83873 GCA_026074375.1 Tanacetum coccineum | reverse complement strand
AATTTCTTTATTTAAATGAAGAGGCATCCCAATCCATTTAAATAATGAGATTATAAACCATCCTACTTATACACTTTCGTCATAACACTCGAACTTGCTTAAGTCTTCATTACTTTTAATTAATCTCATATTAATAACTCATTTATTTACAATATCATCTTTTATAGTCTTGGATCCAATCTCCTTAACTTTTTCTCGAAGGAAACTTGGCTTTCTCCCCGTAGGGATTTGCCCATTATTGATACCCTTGTGGTATCACCAACCTTTTCTGAGCATTGGACCCAAGCTATGTTTAATTTATCGTTCTTTACCCTTTTCATCATCTACATATCTTTCTAGTCATATACTTTTTCATTTCCACTTTTATTGCCTTAAGCAATTCTACTTCACACTTTATCATCTTTCTTTATATTACACAAGATCCAAATGATACTTGTCATTCTCATGTATTACATATACATATACGTTTTCACATTTCATTTATCATTCTCTTGTCAACCCCAAGTTGACAACTTATTCAATTTTCTATACCAAAGCATCATTTTAGTTCGCTTAACTTTTTGTGCATAAACCTTACATAGCTTATTGTTATAACATGCTCATTTACTTCACTTTATTCATCAAATACATCTCTTTCATTTATTTACATGATTTTAGTCATTCTTTATCATTCATTTAGAGTATTTAGCATCATTTAAGATTTCTAGCGCAATTCTTCTTAAACATCATTCATTCACCACATTTATCTGTATTCGACATTGCGATTAAGTTATTATGTTTTCTATGTAACATTCCTCTTCACGTTTTACATATCATGATTCATTTAAAATGCAATCCTATGCATTTTACTTAGCTCAAACACTTCATAAACTCTATACCGTCATACATATCTTACATCACTTAGACATATAATTAACATAGCATAGACCTCACATTATATAAGCATACATTCCCGCATTTAACACTTACTTTCAATACATAATAATTTCCAGGTAAGCAACCTTTTTCAAAATTTAAACATTTATACATTTACTTAGCTCATACTTCTCATATTATCATGTCATCCCACATTCTTATAACATTTAGACATGTAAATAACTTTCATATACTTACATCACATAGATACATCAACATTCTCAATTAAAACTTTTCCAACAAGCATTTAACATTCTAATCACAAACAAAGTCATATAATCAATGACCCAAGGCACATTTCATAATTAATATACATCTAAGCATCATCATTCTATTTGCCGCAAGCACTTAATCTACCTTAAAATTAAGGCACATACTTTTCGCACTAATGTACACTTACGGCCAACGCATCTACGACTGGTCTAAGTTTAGGCAACCTATAGGGGAGACCTACTTCTCTTAGACCGAAGCTCTGATACCAAGTTGAAACACCCCTTTCTCGACTCAAAATTTGACCAAAAATTAAAGACTTTGCGTAAACACAAGACCAGGAATGACCTTGTGCCATTCCTTGTTAAAATGACATAGATACATTACCATTAGACCCTTGAAAGTATCATTAACAGAAATTAGACTCAATTAGCTTTCCAACGATATAAAAACACATTCTAACTCCTTACGGTTTGGTTTTTACAGCAAAAACAAAATTCACAAAACTGCAGACTCATCCAGCTGGCAGGCTGGAGAGAAGCCGGGCGGAAAACAGAGAAGCCGGGCGGCTTCTTTCATCTGGACACCCACAAATGTATTTTTGACACTTTATTACAGAAAACTAACTTCCCGAACTCGACATTATAGGAAACCATCCAGAATTCACTAAAACATTTAATGCATCATTTCCATAATCATTTGTGGTCTAAACGACCCAAAAACATATACTTTACGGGGTTTACCAAACGCCCCGTTGTGACCCGTTTGCATACACATAAGCATTCAACTAAAACAATGACCTTACTCGGTAAGCATAAACATTTACAAAGTACTTAACCCTTGATAACAACATTAACAACCCATATTTGACACTTGGTGTTCAACTTGATTCAAGCTCGGCATCTACTACCACATTGCATACGCATAATACAACATTTCCAACATCCGAGCTTCCACGTCTATACATTAATCCACACATTACCTTCTTCGCATTAAACCGACAAAACATTGCAACTTAAACACGTAAACTTTCGCTTAGTAAGAAAAAGATATAACAAGCTAGCATATTTCATTAAACACATTTGCATCATAACAAATAATCCATCATTCATTTGTAAACACATAAACTTACATACCTTGCTAACTTTAAAAATAGGCCATACACATCTTTTTCTAGTTATGCATCAACTAATTTTGATCAACACCTAAGCTTCACTTCGATTCGAGGCATATCAATTATGCTAACACATCTTGCTAGTTTAATCAACTAGCCTCATCTTAAATATTAAACCAAACACACTAGTCTTAAGCCCTTCTTATCTTTAACACAAACAATCACTTGACACATAACACATAATACAAACATTATAAACTCAATACAACATCTTATTAGTCAATTTACTTACCTTGAATCCAAGCTAAGAACACCAAGAACATCATCATCATCAAAACCTATTTTTCACATAAAAAGCAATATCAATAACAAGGGTTTATTCAACCAATAACTTACCCAATTTTCATCCTTAATCATCATATGATCATATCTTGATCATATGATGAAAAACCCCAAATTCTTTACACTTAATTTTCAATTAACCTTAACTCTTATTAAGTAATCATCTTTCTATACTTATTTCAGAATAGCATTACCAAACCACCCCAAATTGTTATATGAACCATAATTCATAATTCTTCAATAAACTCAATTAAGGGATTACTTACCTTGTATGATTATTATTATGACTTAATCCTTGAATTTGAACCTCAATTCCTTCATCCTTAGATCATTGAGCCATGGTCTTTCCTTCCTCTTTCTCTCTTTGGCTCGACACACATACCAGGCACCAACACCTCTAGAACATTTTGGAAATGGTTGAGAATTATAGGTAAATTAAGCACTACTTTGCCTAATTGGCAACAATGGTCCCTCAAGTCCTTTTGTTTCCTATTTGGCCACATTAACTTATATAACCCATTTACCACTTAACAACTTTAGTCCCTTAAGTCATATTCTTCCTAGTTGAGGCACATGGTATTTTCTAAAACCATTTACATAATATTTATACTTATAATTTGACTATCGGGTTAACTAACCAATCACATAACGTCTTCAAACTTATAAAAGTCGTAGTCAAACTCATTCTATGGCATTATTGTAAATAATTACTTAAAAACCAATTTTGGGGTGATACAAAAAGATTAGAACACATGATGTGTTAGACTAAGAGGATAGAAGATGAGAAATAGATAGAAAGAAAGAATGGCAAGAGGTTAGGAATACAAGAGCCAAAGAGGGGTATTTATAGGCCAAAATCCCAAATTGATAAAAACCAATACGAGAGTGGCGCGCTGCCCACGCGCCAGCGTATGGCCAGCCCGCCAAAACCTTGTTTTGGTTTTTCAAGATTTTGATGTTTTAAATACCTGTTCTTGCTAAACACCTAATTGTGCTTCATGCTTTGACCATTCCATTATTCTTACACTCAAGGTCAACCAACTTAAATAGCCATTTGATAAAAACAATTTGTGAAGTGTTTAAAATAGATTTTGGAGGTGTTTGTCCAATTTCAAAGAGAAAGGAAAGAACCATTGGACAAAGGATATGTTGGGTATTCCTCATGTGTACTTAGATGGGTTAGATACTAACCAAGGTTAAGGGTGGATGTTGTGAGGGGGAAAATTTTGAGTTTCAAATTCAAATTGTATTGTGTGAGTGTGTATGAGTTGTGTGTGAGTTGGCATGATAGGATAAATAGGAGCCTTAGCTCAAATTCAAAATTTAAAATTTAAATGTTAGGAGATGTTAGTTGGAAAAGTGTGTAGAGGAAGATTGGTGAAGTGAGTGTGTGCGTGTGTAATTTGATTTTCAAATGTAAAGAAGAGTGAGAGTGGGTGTGTATTAAGTGGATGGGATAAGCCTTTGGAGTGGGTATGTGAAATTCCAAATTATAAAGATTGAGTGAAAGTCTTGACGGAAGAGAATGAATAAGACAATGTGATAGGTGAGAATGTTTGATTTGGACACATAGGAGCCTATGTTGGAATCAAAACACCAAGTACAAGAGAGTATAATTGTGTAAGACAATATGAGTTGGTCACAAGAAAGTACAATGGTGTGTTGAAAGTATGATTCTACTAGGAATTAGAAAAGATGTTTTGGAGGCTCTTGCTAGAGGCATTTGCTAAACGAAAACAAGTTGGCGATTTGTTAAATAACAGGATGGCACATGTTTACATCGCTGCTCTAAGTCCTAAACTCCTTTTGATGTGTTTTCAATTGATCAGTATCGATTGTAAGATATCTTTATTGAAAATTCCGCATAGTGTCGGGTAAGAGGAAATGGTGCTGACGAGCAATAAACCACCAAGAACCTAGTTCGAGACTGGCGTGCTGGCCCACAGCGTTCTGCTCGCGCGCAGACCCCTGTTTTGGGTTTATTGGCAGTTATTGGCTACATTTGTGACTTTAAGTGCGTTGTGAATGTTTATTGTCATCGTTAAAACATAAATGAGATCTTAGTCAATGTTTCCCTAATAGATCTACAACACCTTCATATTTGTAGTGCTTTTTGATCTTCGTTATTTTTTGGAATTCACTTTTTGACAGTACATGTGAGCATCCTAGGAAAACTAAGGATTTTGTTAAATAGCATACATAGAACATATTTTACAAGTCACAGCCTCATATGCTACAAATTTGAAACAATGTAGGATAGCCATGAAAATATTATATTGACATGTTGTGGATCGCTACGTTTTGCCTATTTCTTTGCTTCCTTCTCTAACAAAAATCTTCCCCCTTCCCTCGACTAAGTTATCTTCTGACTTAATAACACTTTCACAAATCCTTTACTTAAGTTTTGTTTCTTCATCACACACAACTTGTTCTTGCTTCGTGAACACTTTTATATTTACGCATGTCTAATTGACCTATGACCTTAATCAACTAGTTTAAATTGCACTCTTACTCTTCATGATAATGAACTCAAGAATGCCATGTCATTCACCATTCTTAGCATTTCATTGCTAACATGAAAATTTTCTGCTTTGGGCCAAGCAAAACACCCTAAAAAAAATGCACATACATAAATTTGTACAAAGTGTCTATAATATACAACCACAATGTCAAGGCATGTACATCAATTCCTTCAAACGATAATTATTCTTTATGTTAAAAATTTCATCAATTAGATAACTTTCTCCAGACAATTCAGGCTTAAATTTTCATCATCAAGGTTGTGTTTTTTTAGTAAGTCTTGCCATCATTAATAAGCAAAACTGTCACTGAAAAATTTACTATAAACTATTAAACTACGAGCTATATGAAACAGTAAAATACACGGGGTGACCGAGTCTTTTTCTAATATCCAACAAACTCATGCATCATAATACCTTAAAACTTGAATTTTTCATCGAGAAAAATTGATTGAATACATAATTCTGGGCCCGTTTGAGCAAACGTTGATTTGTAAATACTTAGTTGTATGTAGCACTAGCGGAAAATACGTCGACCCCAGTAACAACTAGAGTCTATAACAAATAGGAAGTAATAAGGTTAAAATAATTACATAAATGAAATAAGTCAACAAAACATAAAAGGAATTAATATATTCTTTATCTGGAATCATACAAAATTATTGTTAACTATAGTACCAACCTTAGACATGATGTGAGAAGAGGGTATGAATTCAATACTAATAACTTTGGAATGATTAATGTCACACCCCCAAACCTAGCCTAGATGGAATGAGTGTCCAAGGGCGTGACATCATAATATATATCACACAAAGCATGAGAGAACGACCACTAATGGACGTTTTGAAAATCACAACTCATTGCATTTATTAAAAATGGATAAGTCTTACAAGGTTTCAGAAGAAATTAAAGTAGTTGTTTGGTTGGGGGGCGTTTGCTGTTTGGTTTTGGTCATTTAGACTACGGGTATGAATGATTAATATAGTCTTTGAAGGTGGAGTTATGTAGGGATATGTGTCAGTTATGTATCACTATTTGTGTTGGAATTTGCGTTATAGATATAGGAGGCGATTATCGTAAGGTGGTGGGTGATAAATTGGTTTTACATAAAGTGGAGTTGTATTCATAGGTGTTAGTTTGTATTACGGGAGTAATCAAAAGTTTAGTGAATTATTGTTTACTCAAAGTATTGTGCCTTATTGACCTGAAAAACATGCTTAAAACAGTCAACGTAAAGTTGATGAATTTAGAGGTTTGAATTGATGTAAGGTTGGACCACAAGATTTTAAAAGTGATGTGACTATTATAATAGATACAATATCACATGAAAAGTATTTATGTTGCACTAAGCTCATGACATCAATGCTAAATTAGGAGATACATATAATATGCAGGTGATGATTATGCCCTACAGATGTCTGACCAAGACACCCCAAAGAATTCCCAACATGAAATATATCCGTTTGTTCATCGACACAGAAACAAGTAAGTGCTTACTTACTCGGACAGGGATAATTAGTCCCAAATAGATCTATTTATAACATTCACGTTCACTTAACCAATCTAATTGGCCATAGGTAATTAACAGTTCATGATAGTTCGGGCACGATAGTGGTCTAATTGCTACCTAGTGACACACGTAAACCGAAAATGATAACGAAAAGCACTTGTGTCCAATGTAAAAGCAACCACCGTATTTGTAAAAGGTTTAGGTACTTATATCCATAAGTAAAACAAAGTGTGATATCAATCAATGTAAACGAGTTTATAATCAAACATATAAACGAGTTTGAAATCATTAATGTAAACGAGGATGCTTCTCACCCCAAAGTTATAAAACATATATAAAACAATAGAAATGTGGGGCTATGAACTCACCTTAAGCAAACGATGAGATAGTAAATCAACGAGAAGAACAAAGTAACGAACGACTCTAACCGCGACCTAATTATAAGACGTGCTTTAGAACGACAAATAATAACGAAACGTTGCATTAAACGTTAATAAAAGAACTAGACATCCATATGTGTTTGTGCTTTAGTTTATTTAACAAAAATGTGTCTTTAGGAACTCATTTGGTTTATATAAACGTTACGCCAATTTTCTTACTAAAAGTTGCCCATTTTTCGGAAAGTTACTATTTTAGGAAACTTTCTTCCTATTTCGAAAAGTTCTAAGTTTTTGGATGTTTAATAACCGTCCTCCTAATATTGTCCAAAGTCCCATAATTCCATAAACGCACAACGAAACCCAAACGCCTACTTTTCATTTTTATTTCGCTAATTCGTACGAACTTACTATTTTTTAGTAACGTTCAACGATAATACCGCTTTATCATTCGATTAAGAAAAACTCCTAACCCTTCGAATAAGAACAAATCACTATATTAATTTTCTAATAGCTTTTTGAAATACCTAAACGGACCTAACCCGCTTGAAAACGTTTTAATATATAAAATTATATGTCCGAAAATAACTTGACGAAAACAAGGTCTAACTCACTCGTAAAGCATTTTTAATACAACGTTCGCAAATTTGGAAGGGAAACGTCATTTTAGCCAGTTTTTGTTTTACACTTTGGCCGAAAACGGACCTCGAAATGGGTCAAAATGGTCATTTCGTCTCCGATCGTATCGTAATTAAAATCGATTTGTCGAAAAGAATGTTTCACAAGTTTTCATTTGGCTTAACGCTGTCCGTTTAAGAGTCCGATTTTATTGTTTGATATATGAAAAACTATCTAGTACAAACTAACTAGCCGAAAATCTTCCTCTCGGCTAATAAAATCATTTTTAAGTCGCTTAAAACAGTAAAACAAATTCGGATCAACAACCTTATTTTTCGTAAACGCTTCCAAAAATCCATCCAAACTTTACAATAGTGCTTATACTAACCTAATCCCGTTCACTACTAATCCAACCATAAATCCACACTAATGTATAACCTAATCCCATCCTTATCATCATATCAACACACTAATCCACTCATCATTTCCTTAATCAAAATTTATTATAAAAGAAGGAATAAAATTTCATTATTTCATATCCCATCTTGTTTCTTTTTGAAAAGTTAACACAAACACAATAGGATTTAAACCAAGAGCATAAGAAAATAAAGAAATCAAAAGGAGGTTTAAGAAAGAGCTTACAAATGATGAAGAAATAAGATTTAACACTAGATCTATAACATACACCAAGATCTTGCAAAACCCTCAAAATTTATTTGAAACCCTAACTTATGATCTTGAATTAAACCCTTGAAATTGATGAACTAATACTTGGAAACACCTTAGAAACCCTTAAATATGAATCGATAGTACTTGGATCTTAAAGAAAATCAAAGAAATGGAAACCTTAATTGGTGTTGTTGTTTCCGTGGCTAGGAGGAGAGGGGAGGAGAGACTTTGTGTTTTTTTGTATCTTGGAAGATGGGAGTAACCCTAAGTTGTGAAAGGAGTTGTATTTATAGGCTAAGGTCTAGGATTTATGGTAAGTTAGTTGACTAGTCAAGTGACTAGAAACCTTAGTGAGGGTGTGGTTTGGTTCGGCTAGACACAAAGCAAAAGAGAAAGAGAAGAGAGTTTTTATTGTGTGTTTTTAGAGAGAAGGAAAAATGAGAGTGAATGATTGAGAAGGGCATATATAGGATGGATCAAACTTGGAGCCAAAGGGTGTTTGTGTAGAGCCAAAAAATACTTGGAGCCAAAGGGAAGGGGGGACCAATTTGATCTTGGCTTTTTGTGTAGGAAGTATATCTAGATATTTATGTGTATGCAAAAGTGAAAAGATTCCATTTGAATTAATTTAGAGTGTGTATGTGTGTGTTTCATGTAACTGGAGTAGGAGGGGGGGAGGTTGAATGAAATTATTGATGTTAAAACACAGAATGGATGATATTTAGGGTTTACATGCAAGGGTGACGGCTTTCCGGGGTTCCGTTTGACCTAAAACGCGAAAAACATAAATTGTACGAGAAAAGAATCACAAACGGAAGTGTACGTGACCTACGTAACACTTTGAAATAATAAAATCATGCACATAACAAGTATACTAATCTCAATTCGAATCCGAAACACGTCCGATGACGTTTCTCAGTTTTACGCGGGATAATTTCACGATTTTAAGTCAAATTCAAACGTAGCGTATAAAAGTCAAACTAATGTACAAAAAAGTCAAAGATGATGACATAGAAATTTACGGGGTGTGACATACTTTCCTTGTTAAGAGAGATTCGTCCTGAAGCTCAATGTATAGCATTCGACGATGGTTTTGGGGTTGGCGAAGCGATGTGGATATCTCATTCGGATTTGATCTTCACGTTCTCAAGCAAATTCAGGACGTCTTTATGAATTACAACGCACTTTCATAATTGGGAGCATGGCTTTGTTTCAAACGTTTGATCTCATGGTCCATAGCTTCGACGGGTTCTTCTATGAAATGGAACATTGTCGTCGATTTGGGAAACTCTAACGATAACACGTGTTTTGTCAGATAAGCCACTTCTTTAGTTGATACGTGAAAAGTACTTTGTAACTAGCCTTAATTGTTTTGAAGTTCGAGTCCGGTAAGCAATGGCTCTAAACTATAGCAAAAATCTTGAAAAGTCCAATATAACGCGGGTTCAACTTTCCCCGTTTGCCGAAACGTATCCTCACATTTACGTAACTCTATCGGTGATTACTAGCAGTATGTATTTTGTTGCGTATCCGAATGATCCTCTTAGTTGTTTCACGGTGAAGTGTCGGGGCTAGTGACTCCGACCTACCCAACCTTAGTCTAGTAGAAAGAGTGATTTAACAATCTTACTCGAAAGTGTTTCGAACATGCGACCTGTTACCGGTACTTAAGTTGTCTTTGAAGAGAAATGCCACTAAGAATAGATTAGTGTTCCAATTTCTTTTGCGTTGGGGCTCGTAGTGTAATTCTCCATAGTCGTATAGTTTCTGCTCTCGTGGTCGATAGACTGTTGCAACCTTGTACCTGTATTGGTGGTGGTCTCTAAATCTTTAGCGTAGGTTATGTGTCAAAAAGTGTTCAAGGAGTTCAACACAATAATCAAGTAGGATAGTAAACGAAAACCAATTCAAATGATAGGAAAAATACAAAATGTCTGCAATCGGATGTTAGGTACGGATTGAATGTTGTGAAAATCCTTAAAGAATTGATAGAATATAGGTATTGATATGAAGTCATATGAAGAACTGATAACTGAATGAAGTTGTACTGAGATCAAAAATACAATCTCGAGAAATTATGCATTAAGATCCAAAGACATAATAATATAAATATGAAGGAAAAGAAACTAATAAAGAGTACTAATCTCCAATGGTAGTAGCTTCAATGTAAAAAAGCAATAATCGAGTGTAACGATTTATTTTTATTAGGGTTATAAATGATGTATGAGCAAGGAATTCTAAAATGAGTGATGTAATATATTTATGAAAAGGAAGCAAATGATCATCAATTAATGCAAACAAAAGAATTCCCAAACCAACTTTTATGAAAAGGAGAATCTAAATCAATATGAACAAGATTTCGAATAGATAAAATAATAACAATCACATTTATAAGCTTTATAAATGATTTTAAGTAGTAAAAAATAACAAAACAACAGATCATAAAATATCAAGAATATCCATACAAATATAGGAACAGTTAAAGGAAATGAACGTAAAGAATTATTTGATCAACAAATAAATGTAGAGACTCATTTTTTCTAATAGGTCATGAACCAAAAGGCTTTAGAGAGCACCATTGTACCATTTATCGATGAAAATGAAAGACCAATTACGAATAGTCGAAGAAGGCATATCTCAAGGAAACAGTGTATCAAGGATGCTAAACGAGATAGGTAAATTAATTGTACAGACAATTAATTATTAAGGAGAATTAATACCAAATGTCTAAACAAGCATATATCAAGAAAATGGTATATCGAGGATGTCGAAATATCATATGTGAAATTAATTTTACAAATAATTAATTATTAAGGGGAATGGAAATATCCGTACCATGAAGTTATCAATACATCGAGAGTTTTTAAATAAATGTTTTAAATAAAACAATCATCACTAGCTATGATGATCAAAATTTTCACTTGGGAGTAGGGGTTGCGGGTTGCGTCGTACTCAATGATGTTCTAGTCGGAAGGTGTGACCTTCATTAGCGTGGTCCGTCTCAAGGGTCTTTATGCGTGATTCGTTTTCGACATCTCGGATCTCGTTCCGCTCAAGGCGAAAGAGCATGTCAACAATACGTTTGGTTATGAGTCGTTGATATCTGCCAAAACATAGAATATCTTCTTGTGGACGAAATAATTTTTCCAAAATCACAAGAAGTAAGAAGAAAAGAATGGAGAACGTTAATGAGCCGTGTTCTAAAAGTAGGTGTTCCAAGACGGCACGTTACGAGGTGACAAGTTGCTAGTCGCGTTCCAATTAGCCGACATTTCTATGTGGTGAGTTATGTGACGACGTACGTGTTTCAGAAGTTCGAGGCGAGTATTCAAACTCGGAGTCGAATAATAAAATATTAAATAGAATCGACAACTATGTCGAGTTTTAATATCATCAAAACTGGTATTTAAGAGAAAATCATGAGAAGTTTTAGAGACCACTGTGTCGCCAACAATGACTTGAGAAGGTTTTAGAGATCGTTGTATCACTACCAACGTCTTGGAAGAGTTTTAGAGACCATTGTGCAACTCACAATGTCTTGGAAGAGTTTTAGAGACCATTGTGCAACTCACAATGTCTTGGAAGAGTTTTAGAGACCATTGTGCAACTCACAATGTCTTGGAAGAGTTCTAGTATTTATATAAATAACTTTTATATAAAACCAACGTAAAAATCCACGTATGGTAAAATAAACGTAAGGTAAACATAAATGCACATATAGGCTACTATAAGGCACATATAAATAAGGTTAAAATCACATAAGGATCACATACTGGTTATAGACCAAACCTAGTATAAACTACCTAGTTCTCTATAACATTGGCTTTGATTACCAATCTATCACACCCCTAAACCAGGCCTAGACAGAATGAGTGTCCGAGGGCATGACGTTATAATATACATCACACAAATCATGAGAGAACGACCACTAATGGATGTTTTAAAAATCATAACTCGTTGCATTTATTAAAAATGGATAAGTCTTACAAGGTTTCAAACGAAATTAAATGCTGCGGAAGCATAATTAAGTTTTCATAAGACAACGAGTATGAATGATAATAAAGTCTTGAAGGATGATATCATATTGCACGTAGACTCCACATAGCACATCATAGAAGTCCAAAGCTAAGCACCTGAGAAAACATGCTTAAAACAGTCAACATAAAGTTGATGAATTCATAGGTTTACATAAGTATTTACGAGAATCTAAACGTTTAGTGAATACTCTTTCACTCATAGTATTATGAAAAGTATTTAGTAATTGGAAACGTTCAACCAAAGTAGTATGGACCACGAGATTTTAAAAGTGATCTGACTATTGTAACAAATACAATATCACATGAAAACATTTACGTGCTCTAAGCTCATGACACCGATGCTAAATTAAGAGATACATATAATATGCAAAGTGATGAAACTTCCCTACCGGTGTCCGACCAAGACACCCTAATGAATTCTCGACATGAAATATATCCGTTTGTTCATCGATGACAGAATCAAGTAAGTGCTTCTTACCTGGATAGGGATAATTAGTCCTAATAGATCTATTTATAACATTCGCGCTTACTTAACTAATCTAATTGGCAATAGGTAATTGACGGTTCATGATAGTTCGAGCATGATAGTGGTCTAATCGCTACTTAGTGACACACGTAAACCGGAATTGATAACGAAAAGCACTTGTGTCCAATGTAAGAGTAACCACCGTATTTGTAAAAGGTTTAGGTGTTATTTACATTTTTGTGTTTTTTCGAGCCTTGAATCATTATATTTTAGGAGTTATTTACATTTTTGTGTTTTTTCAAGAATTTTGGACTTTTGTGTTTAGTATAACTTTTGGCCCGTTTATCTTTTGAGGCTGGTTTCAGTTTTGCTTTCCTATTTATTAACTGTATTGTAACCCTAGCTATTCAGTTCCAAGAAATACAAAAAGTCTATTTTTGGCAGTTTTGCTAAGAATCATCCTAATAATCGGTATTCGTGTGAAACAACGATTGTTGGAAGAATCAATCCTGGTATTCGTGTGAATCAACATGGACGATTTGTGTTATCTTGTTTATTAGTCTACATCACAAAGGGAAGGGGGGGACCAATTTGATCTTGGCTTTTTGTATAGGAAGTATATCTAGATATTTAAGTGTATGCAAAAGTGAAAAAATTCCATTTGAATTAACTTAGAGTGTGTATGTGTGTGTTTCATGTAATTGGAGTAGGAAGGGGAGGTTGAACAAAATTATTGATGTTAAAACACGGAACGGATGATGATTAGTGTAACATTTCTCATTTTCAGGTTATTTACAACTTTAATAAATTCCATTATTTATTTTTAGAGTTTTACGCGTTCGCTTTTAATTATTATCTGATAGTTAAATCGCGTAAACTAAAAATCAACATTCAATGTAAACGGACATCAACCAATTAAAAGTTACAATCAAAGCAAGTGTTATATGATTATTAGTAGTATAATATATAATCTTTTCATAATTTATTTTGTTTGGTTACGTAAAACGCTACCGTTTCGCAATAAACTACATTTTCCGGGGTCGAACCCGGAACACCCTCACACGCCATCCCCCCCCCCCTACACTCCACAAACAAGAAAACCCACTTTTATACCCAAAACTCTAAAATTCTTTCTCTTTATTTTGCATCTTATTACCCTCATAAACAGATATAGGCTTTTTAACACAAGAAATAAATACAACACTTTCAACACCACAAATGCCCTTTTTTTCTCTCTAACACATGTTGAATACTTTACAACAAAAGTTGTAACTTGGACCCACAGTTGCCTAGAAATAGTCAAGTCTTGGTACCTGGACCCCCTTTGAGCCGTATCCTCCTCCTAGGGGTGAGGAGAGCCCACTTAAACACGTTGTCCTTAAAACCAGCTGCAAGCTCTGGTTTGAATTTAAGTGTTGTTTAATGGTTTTCCAAGATCTATAAGGAAAAGGTAGTCATATGTAACAAGGCTTCTACTCTTTCATTTGCAAGATAAAACATATCTTTCTCCACTCGCCAAAAGAAGCTCCAAAACCCACGGGCATACATATTGTGATATTAGGGTTTCATTTAATTTTTTGCAATTCCAAGGCATTTCCAAGAATTCAAGTGTTCATGTCAATACGGTTAACCTAAAGGTTACTCAAGGTGTTAACAAGTCTTCAGGATTCCGGTTATCTAACATGGAATCTACACTCAAGAAAAACCATATATAATCAAAGAGAGTACTTTCTCCTCCCCACCTTGACCTTAAAAGACGTTTTTGAACTTTTGCAGGCTTGGTTAGTTTGACATTCTTGTTTCATCAACCACTTTGTATTCTATAAGGTCCTATTTAAAGGTATTTAATAATCATTCATTCATTTCCTATTGTGTACATACCTAGTTCATAAGTTAATCACCACCTAGATTCATTTTTAAATTATATAAAGTGTTTGATGATTTCATATGGACAAATGACATGAACATTTAGAGGACTAAATACATGTAAGATATACGGTACAACACTTGGTGAATTTATGGTGCAAGGTCTTTAAGCAAAAATAAATACAAACTAACTTTATAAATTGAAAACCCTAATTTTATTTTATAGCTACTGTTGGATTCGAACTATAAACCATATATTTTATATTTTATAAAAATAGTGCTCTTTACAAGGATCGTGAGCACGTAAGGAACTCGAAAAACGGAATTATAACGAACAAGTTACGGATTTTACAAGTATATAATAATTAACTTTTATAAAACAATTTTAATAACTGTGATGAACATTAAAGTTACTAATTCATCGTAGGTAAAAAATTCCATAAATGTAATATTTTGATAAAATTCCTTAATACGAACCCACGGACATAAAGAACTCGAAAAACGGAATTATAACGAACAAGTTACGTATTTTACAAGTTATATATAATTAATTCCATAAAAACAATTTTTATAAACAGTTATGAACAGTAAATACTACTGTTCATCAGGGGTTAAATTTTTATAAATATGATATTTTGATAAATTATCTTAATACCAATCCAAGGATATAAGGAACTCGAGAAACGGGATTATAATGAACGAGTTATGATTTAAACAAACTACGTATAATTAATTCTATAAAAATAGTTTTTATAAACTGTTATGAACAGTAAAAGTTACTGTTCATCAGAGGGTTTAAACTTTATAAATATGATGTTTTGATAAATTATTTTAATACGGAGACGTGGACGTAAGAAACGTATAAACTAGTCGAAACATAAAGATTGAATTTTTTATTATTTTTTAAAACTCGCCGCGGCTAATTACATTTATTTTTATACCAATCTTTTATAAACAATTAAATTAATAATGACATATCATTATAAAATCATACATTTATACAAATGATGCGTTTAGTAAATAAAATAATTTTTTCTTTAACGATACAAGTATATATACTTTAAGTTTAGAACGAAGAGAGCGGGTTATAATATACACACAAGTCTAAACTTTTAAAAGCGCGAGAAATAAAAACTATTATGATCCGGTTGTGTAAGCTATACAACATGTGATGTTTTATTTACATGAAATACATTATACTCATACGACCTATAATTAATTAGGTTGCATTCAAATTGCCGAGCCGATTCACTTATTTGATTTAGGAATAATCAATCATTCACTTACGGTGAGTTCATAGCCCCGCTTTAAACAATTATATTGTATTTACAACTGGGGTAGAAACATCGCTCATTTTACATTTGGTGCGCAAGTACTCTTGTAAACAATTAACGATTATGGCCTAAGTAGCTAAACCCACTATTGGCCACACTATCAGTGAACGGTCAATTGCTAGTTAGCGAGCGCGGAATGTTATGAATAGATCTATTTGGGATTGACAACCCCGGTTGGTAAGTAAGCGCATCCATCGTTTTGACTGTACTGAAACAACGAACGATAACACAAGTCGTAACAATTTGGAATGTTGCGGGGTTGAAACATTCTACATGGGCACATTTAGTGCATTTAAATTGCATACATTTATGTCGAGCTTCGGTGTCATGACTTAGTGGCACTCGTAATTACTTATTAAGATATTGTATGTGTTACATGGTCCTACATCGGAAATCTTGTGGTCAACTTTATACATTTACAAAAACTCTTGTGAATACACAACATTTAAGTTGACGTTTTAAAGCAATGTTTTTTCTCAGTCGATAAGGTACGAAGAAACAAGCGTACATTGGTGGTAAATACATTTTCAGGAATTCAGTTACTAAAAAGATTTGATGCATTACATTTTGGGAATATTTGTTTATGTCTTAAAATCTTTACTTTTCAAGGATGAACTATTTAAGCTCGTCAATTGAAAACAAAACAAGTCCAATTAATCCAATGGACAAGTTTATAAACGACTCATATAGAGGTCGTTCTCATATCTCGTGCTGTTGATCTATGAAGTAACACTCGCCAACCCATATTTCCGCTGCGACCCATTTTGGGGGTGTTACAGATTGGCATCAAGAGCCTAGGTTATAGAGAACCAGGTCAAATGTTTTTACTTGGACTATAACCATTTTCAAACATTGCATCATACAAAAGTTTTTCACGGGACACATACACTATTGAGTTGCATTAGTTGGTTATGCTATATGTTTTCATGATATGTATACATGTTTATATTATACTACATATATACTATGATGGTCTTATATAATATACTTATATAAGTTTATTTATCTTCCTGCAGTCATGCTCTGCATCATCCGCATGTCACCCTAATAACCTCTGTGTACACTGACTCCGAACCAGGGAGAGTCTTTTGGGGAGCCGATGAGGAGATACCCGATGGAGGTGTACCACGAGTCATCGTATACGGATACGATGGACTTCCCATGCAGCCAGTAGACCCACCATCCCCTGACTATGTGCCTGGACCTGAGCACCCATCATCTCCCGACTATGTGCCCGGTCCTGAGCACCCACCATCACCCATCGAGATACCATATGTTCCCGAGCCTGAGTACCCCGAGTACTTAGTACCTTCGGAGGATGAGGCACCCATGGAGGACCAGCCTCTACCCGCTGATGCTTCACCCGTAGCCCTATCACCAGGCTATGTACCTGATTCTGATCCAGAGGAGGATCCGGAGGAGGACTCCGAGGAGGAGCATGCTGATTACCCTGCTGATGGAGGAGATGGAGATGATGAGCCCTCCGGTGATGACACTAATGATGATGATGCTGATGATGATGATGAGGAGCCTTTCGAGGACGAGGAGGAGGAGGAGCACCTAGCTCTGGCCGACTCTTCTGCCGCACCTATTGCTAACCCTGTTCCCTCAGTTGAGGATACAGAGGCATTTGAGACTGATGAGTCTGCACCCATACCTAGACCACCTCAGATCAGGATCCCCTTTGCCCAGACACGTCTCCGTAGGGCACGGAAGACTGTCAGACCTGAGCCACCGATGTCAGCATCCATGGAGGCACGCATTGCTGAGCATGCTGCCGCACCTACACCACCACTATCCTGATTGCATCTTACCAATATCCCTACCATCACCACTCACTACTAGCCCTACTTGATGCAAGGGCACCATTTAGGCTATAGGGCAGCTGGGATTCGAATGAGAGCTGCAGTTGTATCACACCCTCAATTACTTTCCACCTAATTCCCCCAGGACTGATGTTCCCGAGCTGAGATGTCGCCTCGAAGAAGCGTTGTCTTATTACTCCAGGGCCTACTCCAGAGGTTGACACTTGGGATGAGATTGTTGAGGCCATGATGGAGATAGCACCGACCACCTTGGAGGGGGTCGACCAGAGAGTGACAGAGCTTGATACTACTGTTAGGCAGAGGACTGAGGAGTTTCAGGTACGATTTGAGGAGGCATATGATGACCGAGCTTACTTGGGAGCCCTAGTCAACACACTATACAGAGATAGACCATACCACCGCCACACAGCTTTGGCTTTGGATAGAGAGGCTGTATATGCTCGTATAGCATGGACTAGTTCTGAGGAGAGGAGTGCAGCCATAGAGGCACATGTTAGGACACTGGAGGCACAGGTTGCCACGTTGATTGCTCAGACCACATCACTTCAGACTCAGTTGACTACAGCGCTTGGACGTATTGCGACACTAGAGGCTAGAGACCCAGAGCCCCAGGATGGGCCAGCTGAGGCTGGCAGCAGCTGTTAGTCATGTATCATTTGTAGCTATCCTGTATAGCCTATTAAGTTTTATGGGTTACTCCCAGCTAATAGGCTGTAGGGACTTTTGTTTTATCTTTTTAGCTATCATTGTATGGCGTGTTAAGTATTATGGGTGATCCCCAGCTAACACCGCCTTAGGTCCATATTTTCACTTTTGTATCTCATTGTACTGAACATGTTGTAATCAGGGCCATCATGTATGATTATCGATGTTGTTGTGTATGGATGTTGATTTATTTATGTCATTGTTGATTTCACTTTCAGTTGTATATTTCACTGTGGATTGTGATCTCATTTTATTTATTATGCATATGTCATGTTGCATTTATGATTGTATGAAATCTGACGTGTATTATATTTCTTGTGATTTTTGAAGAAAATGCCACCAAAAAAAAGAACCATAAGGGCAACACCCGCCACCACAACCACTCCTACCACAACTGTCAGGCTTTAATTGATCGAGGTGTTGCTGTTGCATTAGCAGAACATGATGCAAGCCGGAGCAGAGATGGCGATAACAGCCATGGTTCAGGAACCGGCGGAAGAAGGCAAGTGCTTACTCAACGAGAATGCACTTACATTGATTTCTTGAAGTGCCAGCCTATGAATTTCAAAGGCACTGAATGAGTCGTTGGCCTGACCCAATGGGTGGAAAAGATGGAATTTGTTTTGCTTATCAGCAACTGTGCTATCACAAGTCAGGTTAAGTATGCATCTTGTACTCTTCAAGGAAGTGCCTTGACGTAGTGGAACTCCTATGTAAGGGCTATCGGACAGGATGCTGCATATGCAATGCCAAGGACTGCTTTGAAAAGGATGATAACAGATAAATACTGCCCCAAGGGTGAGATCAAAAAGCTGAGATCTGAGTATTGGAACTTAAGGGTAAGAGGTACCGATTTGTTGACTTACAACTAACAATTCCAAGAGTTGGCGCTGATGTGTGATAGAATGTTTTCCGAGGAATCAGCTAAAGTGGAAAGGTATGTCGGTGGCCTTCCCGACATGATTCATGGCAATGTTAAGGCATCAAAGCCTCAGTCAATGCAAGAGGCAATTGTGTTTGCTACTGAAATGATGGATAAAAAGATGCTCACTATGGCTGAACGTCAAGCAGAGAATAAGAGGAAATTTGAAGATACTTCAAGAAACAACCAAAACCAACAACAGCCATTCAAAAGGAATAATGTGGCATGGGCTTACACTGCTGGGCCTGGAGATAAGAAGCCTTATGGGGGAACCAAACCTCTATGTACCAAGTGCAATTATCACCACAATAGGCCATGTGCTCAAAAGTGCACTAACTGCAAAAAGATTGGTCATTTGGCCCGTGACTGTAAGGGCCGACCTGCTGCTACTAACAACAACAACAACAACAACAACCAGAGATATCAAGGGGCAAATCCAAAAGATATCACTTGCTTTTAGTGTGGAGTTCAAGGTCACTTCAGGAGTGACTGCCCAAGGCTAAAGAATGGAAATCAAGGAAATCGGGCTGGGAATGGAAATGCTATAGCAAGAGCCTATGTTGTGGGCTCTGCTGGAACAAACCCGAACTCAAATGTTATCACGGGTACATTCCTCCTAAACAATCGTTATGCTTCTATTTTATTTGATACTGGTGCCGATAGAAGTTTCATATCTACCGCATTTAGTTCTTTGATTGATATCATCCCAACTACTCTAGACCATGATTATGACGTCGAGTTAGCTGACGATAGAATAATTTAGGTTAATACACTTATACGGGGTTGTACTTTGAATTTTCTAAACCATCCATTCAACATCGACTTGATGCCCATAGAGATGGGTAGTTTTGACGTCATTATCAGTATGGACTGGTTAGCTAAATATCATGCCGTAATCGTTTGTGATGAGAAACTCGTTCATGTTCCCTTTGGAGACAAAATTTTAATTTTTCACGGTAATGAAAGCAACAGCGGATACGATTCACGATTAAACATCATCTCGTGCACCAAAACACAAAGGTATTTACTGAAGGGATGTCCCATCTTTTTAGCACATGTCACTACGAGAAAGGCTGAAGACAAGTCGAAGGAGAAGCGACTAGAAGACGTACCAATGGTGCAAGACTTTCTTGAGGTATTTCCTGAGGACTTGCCATGTATTCCACCAACCCGCCAAGTGGAATTCCAAATCGATTTGATACCTGGTGCCGCACCGGTGGCATGAGCACCCTATCAATTAGCTTCATCCAAGATGAAAGAATTGTCGGGCCAACTGAAAGAACTTTCTAACAAAGGCTTTATAAGACCTAATTCCTCACCTTGGGGAGCTCCGGTCTTGTTTGTTAAGAAGAAGGATGGATCATTCCGGATGTGCATTGATTACCGGGAATTAAATAAGCTGACAATGAAGAACCGTTACCCGCTTCCAAGGATTGACGATTTGTTCGATCAACTACAAGGTTCGAGTGTCTACTCGAAGATCGATCTGAGATCGGGTTATCACCAGCTAAGGGTTCATGAAAAAGATATTCCAAAGACCTCTTTCGGGAACTCGATATGGACATTATGAATTTCAAGTTATGCCGTTTGGTTTGACTAACGCACATGCTGTATTTATGGATCTCATGAACCGGGTGTGCAAACTATATTTGGACAAATTTATGATTGTCTTTATTGATGATATACTGATATACTCAAAGAACAAGTAAGAGCACGAAGAGCATCTCAAGTTAATCTTGGAGTTGCTAAAGAAGGAGCAGTTGTATGCCAAATTCTCTAAATGCGAATTTTGGATTCCTAGAGTACAGTTCCTTGGTCATGTGATTGACAGTCAGGGTATCTACGTGGATCCCGCCAAGATTGAATTCGTTAAAGATTGGGCATCTCCTAAAACTTCAACGGAGATTTGTTAATTTTTAGGCCTTGTTGGTTACTACCAAAGATTCATTAAAGGATTCTCAAAGATCGCCAAGCTAATGACCAAGCTTACTCAAAAGAAGGTCAAGTTTGATTGGGATGACAAAGCAGAAATGGCTTTTCAATTGATAAAGCAGAAGTTGTATAGTGCACCAATTCTTGCTTTACCCGAAGGAAGCGAAGACTTTATCGTTTACTGTGATGCTTCGATCAAAGGGTTGGGCGCTGTGCTAATGCAAAGAGAAAAGGTGATTGCTTATGCATCCCGACAACTGAAAATCCACGAGAAGAAATATACAACTCATGATTTGGAGTTAGGAGCAGTAGTGTTCGCTCTGAAGATTTGGAGGCACTATCTATAAGGGACAAAATGTACAGTGTTCACCGACCACAAAAGTTTACCACACATCCTCGATCAGAAGGAATTGAACTTGAGACAAAGCCGTTGGCTGGAATTGCTCAGTGATTACGATTGTAAAATTCGTTATCACCTGGGGAAAGCGAATGTCGTAGCTGACGCTTTAAGCAGGAAAGAACGAGAACCACTGCGGGTTCGAGCCTTAGTCATGACTGTTGGTTTAAATCTTCCCAAGCAGATTTTGGAGGCTCAGACTGAGGCAAGAAACCAGAAAATCTCAAGTCTGAAGATGTGGGAGGTATGCTGATCGAAAATTTAAAGGACCCAAAAAAGCCCAGGAAGGGGAAATTGGAACCGCATGCGGACAGAACACTGTGTTTTAATAACAGGAGTTGGTTGCCATGTTATGGTGATCTAAGGACTTTAATTATGCTTGAGTCTCACAAGACAACATATTCTGTTCATCCGGGTTCCGATTAAATGTACCAAGACATGAAGCAACTATATTGGTGGCCTAACATGAAAGCCGACATTGCCATCTACATTAGCAAGTATTTGACGTGTCTAAAAGTAAAAGCTAAACACCAAAAATCATCTGGCTTATTGGTACAACCAGAGATTCCCCAATGGAAGTGGGACAATATCACCATGGATTTTGTCACCAAGCTTCCAAAGATGCAAAGTGGAAACGATACCATATGGGTACTTGTAGACCGACTCACCAAGTCTACACGCTTTTTACCAATGAGGGAAACTGACCCTATGGACAAACTAACAAGATTATACTTGAAGGAAGTAGTCACGAGACATGGGATACCAGTCTCAATCATTTGTGACCGTGACCCTAGGTTTGCGTCAAATTCTTAGAGGTCATTTTAGAAGGCTATGGGGACTCGGTTGGATATGAGTACGACATACCATCTGGAGACTTATGTGCAAAGCGAAAGAACCATTCAAACTCTTGAAGACATGTTATGCGCTTGCGTGATAGACTTTGGGAATGGTTGGGAAAGACACTTGCCGTTGATTGAATTTTCATACAACAATAGCTATCATGCTAGTATTAAGGCTGCCCCATTCGAGGCACTTTATGGCCGGAAATGTCGATCACCTGTTTGTTGGGCCGAGGTCGGAGACGCTCAGCTGACCGGTCTAGAACTTATTCATGAGACAACCGAGAAGATTGTCTAATTAAAGCAAAGAATTCAAGCCACTCGTGATCGTTAGAAGAGTTACGCCGATGTGAGGTGTAAGCCTTTAGAATTTCAAGTTGGTGACCGAGTTATGTTAAAGGTTTCACCTTGGAAAGGGGTCGTACGTTTTGGCAAACGGGGGAAGTTGAACCCGAGATATATTGGACCTTTCAAGGTATTAGCCAAAGTGGGAACCGTTTCTTATAGACTCAAACTTCCTCAATGTGTTCAGCAGGGTTCATAGCATGTTTCATGTATCTAATCTAAAGAAGTGTTTATCCAACGAGCCATTGGCAGTTCCGTTAGATGAAATACTTGATGATAAACTCTGCTTCGATGAAGAACCAGTGGAAATAATGGATCATGAAGTTAAGCGATTAAAGCGAAGCTGTATTCCCATCATCAAAGTTCGATGGAACTCCATGAGAGGTCCCGAGTTGACATGGAAACATGAAGATCAATTCCGAAAGAAGTATCCACAACTCTTCACAAAAACCGCACCCTCGACAAGTGCCGCATCTTAAGCCTTGCGGACAAGGATCCTTTAACGGGGAAGACTGTAACAATCCAATATTTCAGGTCATTTCCTGACTCAATTAATTCCATTATTTAATTTTAGAGTTTTACGCGTTCGCTTTTAATTATTATCTTATAGTTAAATCGCGTAAACTAAAAATTAACGTTTAACGTAAACGGACACCAAACAAGTTAAAGTTTACATCTAGCAAGTGTTATATGATTATTAAGAGTATAATTTATAACTTTTCCTATTTTATTTTTGTTAGTTACGTAAAACGCTTACGTTTCGCAATAAGTTAACATCTGTGCAACACTCCGGAAGAACCATACCTAATCATACTCAAACAAAATACCTCTCTTATAATACCCGAATACCACAACATTTACTCTTTCCTTATCTATAAACTATAAACCGGATCCAACAACGTATTCACATGCAAATAAATCCAAACTCCGCAACAAACCCTCTCTTGCAAGTTTGTAAACCTTACACAAGTACACACTTATCCTATGTTTCCATAAATTGGCTTGTCATAGTACCCTACCCCCATTTCAGCCGTGGGTTAGGCTTGGGAGAAGGAGAGCTCTTTTACAATGTACCCTAAACTACTATCACCCCATGGTATTAGTTTAAGGTTGTATTAGGTCTTGCCAAGTTCTATAAGTAGAAAGTCTTATGTAACTAACTCATACACTTCCCATTTACAAGAAAGACACTTATACTCCCTCAAATATAAGCCAAAACCCACGGCTAACAATAATAACAGTAGGGTTTCTTTTTCTTTTTGGTTCTAAAGCATTCCAAGTATTCTAGTGTTCATTCTAAGATCATCTAAGGTTACTCAAGGGTATTGCAAGCTTGGATTTGGGTTTAACAAGGATTAATCTAGAAAACATATTTAGGGTTTTCTTGATTCGGGTTTTGGATTTGGAAGTCTTGCTAGGACTTTTATCTTGTATTTATCATTCTACTCATCTACTATAAAGTCTATTTAAAGTATTTCATTTTCATTCATTCATTATCTTATGTGTACATACTTGTTATATATGTTAAACACCACCTAGGATCATTTTTATGGTTTATAAAGTATTTCAAGACCTATATAATTTGAATTTATTTATGTACAAGGTGAAATAATGTTCAAAATAAAGGTACACACTTGGTATGAACATTAAATAAATTATATAGATAGTTTATAAATTAAAATGTGTTGAAGGTTTGTTTACAAGTTATGTATAAAAATATCGTGAGGACATGGATTTCATTTGGACAAGTATTGTGGACATTTATAAGACTTAATATATGTGAGAAATATGATATAACACTTGGTGAAATAATGGTGCAAAGTCTCTAAATGAAAGGAATTATAAAACTTGTTTTATTAATCACAAAACCCTAATTAATTTTATAGGCTACTGTTTGAATTCGAATCATAACACATATATTTTATGTTTTATTTAATTAGTACTTATCACAAGGATCGTAAGCATATAAGGAACTTGAAAAACCGAGCTATAACGAAAAAGATATGACACTTTTAAGTTTACAATAATTAAATGTATAAAACTATTTTTATAAAAGTTATTTTATAAAAATGTTCACTGTTTTAGATCTGATCTACTTAGGGGTGAGCATATAGGACCGGAGACCGGCACGGACTGAACCGGACCGCGGTCCGGTCCTCGTTCTAGGGTTTTTGTTAGTTTCGGTCTCGGTCTCGGTCCGGTCCGGTCCGGGCTTACCAAAATCCCGAAGATTATGCCGTGTAGGACCGGACCGGACCGTACCATTTCGGTCCGGTCTCGGTCCGGCGTTTTGGACCAAGTCGGTCCTCGGTCCGGTCCGGTCTTGGCCGGTCCGGTCCGGTCTTGGACCTATGCTCACCCCTAGATCTACTAAGGGGGATATTTAATAAGGTATTACTTTTCATGATGAATCCAAACATGTAAGAAACTCGAAAAACTGATTTAAAATGAAGATGATACGTTATTTACAAGTTTAAGTTAAAAAGTATTTTTATAAAAGTAAATTATAAAAATAAGTTACTGTTCACGACAGTAAACTTTTGGAGAATAATTTTCCTAAATATAGGTTCTAATTACGAAGACGTGGACATAGGAATCATTAAAAACCGAATTGAAACGATCGAGATACAATTAAAATACGAGTCCAATAATTAAAGTTATTTAATCAAAAACTATTAGGTGGTGGTGTAACTATATAACCTGTGATATTTTATTTATATAAAATACATTATGCTCATACGACCTACGATTAATTATGTTGCATTCGGATTGCCGAGACGATTCACTTATTTGATTTAGATAATCAATCATTCACTTACGGTGAGTTCATAGCCCCGCTTTTATTCAATTATATTATTTTACAACTTTGGAGTGAGAAACATAGACAAAGAAGTTACTATACTCCGTTATTATAGACAAAGAAGTTACTATACTTTCCCAAAAAGTTCGCCTAAGTTACTCAACTTTCATTTTGTTCACTTAGGTTACTGAAATTTTGATAAACATTCACCCCCATAATTTCAATGTTAATCCAAGCAACCTAGACGTATATTTTTAGGTAAGTTAAGTAACATAAATGTCATGTTTTTACAAGTTCAATGATGTTTACGTATATTTTTGCAAAGTTGAGTAACCCCAAATGTCATGTTTCATAAGTTTAGTAACCTAAGTGAATAAAATGAAAGTTTAGTAACTTAGGCGAACTTTTTAAGAAAGTATAGTAACTTCTTTGTATAATAACCCGAGAAACATGCATTGTTTTACATTTGGACGCAAGTACTCTTTTAAACAAGTTACGAGTTGGCCTAAGTGGCTAAACCCACTATTGCCCACTATCATGAACTATCAATTGCTAGTTAGCGAGCGTGAATGTTATGAATAGATCTATTTGGGATTGACATCCCCGTTCGGGTGAGTAGCTCTTACTAGTTTTGGAGGTCCAAAACAGGAATGTATACATGTCGAAACAATTTGGATGTTGCGGGTTTGAACAGCTACACGGGCCCTCCATTGCATTAAATTGTATACATAGATGTCGAGCTTCGGTGTCATGAGCTTAGTGCACTTCGTAATTACTTTTGTGATATTGTATTTGTTACTTATCATGCATTTGGAAATCTTGCGGTCCTACTTTATACATTTATCAAACCTGTGAATTCACCAACTTTATGTTGACGTTTTAAAGCATGTTTTTCTCAGGTCAATAAGGTACAAGAACAAAGGTACATTGGGGGTCAACATTTTGGAAACCACTTTGCAAGAAGATTTAAATGCATTACATTTTGGGATTATTCTGTTATGTTTTAAAATCTTTATGTTTTATCAGATGAACAATTTAAGCTTCAAGCTTTTGTAACAAACAAGTTTATTTAATCCAATGTATCATTTTAAACGACTCGTATAGAGGTCGTTCTCTTATTTTGTGCTGTTGATCTATAAAGTAACACTCTCAGACCCATATTCTGCTGCGACCTATTTTAGGGGTGTTGCAAAATCCGCAAACTGTGCATTTTTATCCCGAATTATATCATTAATTATAAGCTTTTCTCTAGTACCTAAATCCACATTTTCTCTTTCTTCTAGCAATTTTACTCATTCTTTGTATCTTTCAAGCTCAACAAATAGGGATTCATTGGCAATTAGATTGTCCTTATTGACCGTGTTACAATTAGTTACTTGATGTAACAGTTTTTTAAACACATATAATATCATGGCATCTTGTTGTGTAGAAGAATTTGTATCCTAAATAGCTGCATTTTGTGTTTTAAGCAAAAACTGAGAGTAAGGAATGATATTGCTATCACTGGTTATCTCATTCTCTGGATAATCCACAAAATGAGGTTGTTCAGAATACGGAATCTCTTGCACACTTTGATTTAGCATATCATTATTAGTGTTGTCAGAGTATGGTACATCGAAGAGAACATCTGAAGCGTAACTAGATAAATTAGCCATAAGAACAGCTTTGGCTGTAAAGATCTCGTCACAATCATAATCATACGCATCCAAATCACCGGCATGATAATCTGTATTGTGTGTAATGGCCGGCTGTGTAACTGGACCTTCTGTAATACCAGGGTCTGCCAATAATTTCAATTCTTCCTCATTCAAAACTTTACCATTTCCTTGAGCTTCGACCAATAAAACTTTATCCCTTGACCACGTAGCATCTCTTTTCCTCTTTGGCTTTGGGCATTGTCTTGTCATGTGACCTTCTCCTTGGCAGTTAAAACATTTTACAATCCTTTGTTGACCTGTATAATTCCTTCCTGTTCCTGAGGTGTTAGCCCTTGTTCTAGAAGTACTAGCAGCAAAAGAATTTTGTCTCCCCTAAACTGGTTGAAGATTCACCCTTCCATCATGAATAGTTGCTTGTTGTCTCGGGTTAGAAGAATTTCTTAGCTGATTGTTTGTATTTAGGAAACGAGATGAGACAATAGTAGACAAAAATGACATCATTTTGTTAATGGCATCAATAGGGTCATCTCCTTGCTTAAATAGAGGAACTGCTAGACCGAAGTCTATCTGAGGAAATTCAGCAAGATGTGTTTGTTGATTCACTGTGGAGACGGTATATTCAATTTGAGGAATAGATTGTGGTTGATGATAAGGATCTTGATGAACTGTGGATGTGTAAGCATTTGAATATGGTGTTGACGGATAAGAAATTGCAAGAGGTGTGGATTGATAAAAAGTTGAGTAATGTTGTATGGGATGAATTGATCCATATTGAGGAGACTGAGATGGTGAAAACGGTTGTTGAAACTGTAGATTGTTGTATGAAGACTGATAAGTGTTGAAGTGAAGTGGTGTCATCTGAAGATTCGCAACTAGTGCAAGTGGATCTTGATTGCGTTCACGCATAATACGGACTTCATTTGCATGGAGCTCGTGTTGTTCAAGGTACGCATGAAGCTGATCAAAGTTGGTAGTATGCAAATCTTTTACAAGCTTGACATCAGTCACAAACTTACTCCATTCAGGTGTAAGACTGTTTAAGAACTTGGTATTAACTTGAAATTGCTCCATTTTCATTTTGTAAATGTTCATGTCATTGATCAGCTGAGTGAATCTCAAGTAATATTGATGAAGTGATTCCTCCTTAATATGAGTAAACTTATCAAATGCATCATACAGTTTGCACTCCCTTTCCTGTTTAGTCAAAGAGGTACCTTACATTAGAAGTTGAACTTTTTCCCATAGATCCTTAGCAACTCTGTGATGATTAACGAGTGAATAGACATCAGATGGTAGACCTTGAAGAATGATTTAGTTGCCTTAAGATCACAATCAGCTTGGATTTTCTCTGTAGCAGACAAATCAGCATATTTCTTTGTCCTGGTCACCCTATTTTCTTTAATTGTAGGCCAAATGAGTGGACCATGTTCAACTAATTTAAGTATTATTCCTCCGTGCTCTCTGTTTTGCATGTATAATTCCATTCAACTTTTCCAGAATCATACAGGTTTTTGTACAACATTGGTGGATGATTGTCAGCACCAGAGAGTATCATGTACTCAGCAAGGGTATTCTTTTGTCCATTTGGAATCGTTGAATCCATTTTTCTTTGATATGAGATAATATAAAAGATGATCATACAGTGATTAGAGGTTGTTGCGTTAAATTGTGGTTTGTTTTAAGTGAATGAGTCTAAAGATTACACGGGATTTTACAATTCTTAATAAAACCGAGAAAATAATACGGGATTTTACAAATCACAGAAAAACCGTATAAATCTCCAAGGAAATAAGGTATAAATCTCTAAAGGTAAGTGTATAAGTCACCCAAGTGTAACGTATAGAAAAATGTATAAATCGCCGGTTAAAAGACAGGTATAAATCGCTGGATTTGGTGATGTATAAATTGCTAGATTTTTTACTACGTATAAATCGTTGGATTTTATAAACGTAAAAATCGTTGGACTTTAGTCACGTATAAATCTCTGGATATGAATCACGTATAAATCGCTGGATGTACACACGTATAAATCGCCGAATCCAAAAACATATAAATCGCCGACTTTGACATACGTATAAATCTCTGGAACTGCACACGTATAAATCGCCGTATACCCAAACATATAAATCGCCGAATTCAACACGTATAAATCGCCAAAATCAAACACGTATAAATCGCCGAATTCAATACGTATAAATCTCCGAATTCAAATAGTGTGTATAAAAAGCCGTCTGCAAACACTTTAAATCACATAAAAAACATAATTTTTGATGTTTTTACTTAAATTTTCTTGTACAACAAGCTATTATAACCCTAGTAGAAGCATAAAAACACAAACTTTAAGATTTTTAACCAAAAAATTTTCGGATCAAGATTTTGGACAAGAATACGGAATCTCTTGCACACTTTGATTTAGCATATCATTATTAGTGTTGTGAGAGTATGGTACATCGGAGAGAACATCTGAAGTGTAACTAGATAAAATTAGCCTTAAGAACAGCTTTGGCTGGAAAGATCTCGTCACAATCAGAATCATATGCATCCAAATCATTGGCATGATAATCTGCATTGTGTGTAATGGCCGACTGTGTAACTGGACCTTCTGTAATACCAGGGTCTGCTAAGAATTCTAATTCTTCCTCATTCAAAACTTTACCATTTCCTTGAGCTTTGACCAATAAAACTTTATCCCTGGACCACGTAGCATCTCTTTTCCTCTTTGGCTTTGGGCAATGTCTTGCCATGTGACCTTCTCCTTGGCAGTTAAAACATTTTACAATCCTTTGTTGACCTGTATAATTACTTCATGTTCCTGAGGTGTTAGCCCTTGTTCTAGAAGTACTAGCAGCAAAAGAATTTTGTCTCCCCTAAACTGGTTGAAGATTCACCCTTCCATCATGAATAGTTGCTTGTTGTCTCGGGTTAGAAGAATTTTTTAGCTGATTGTTTGTATTTAGGAAATGAGATGAGATAATAGTAGACAGAAATGACATCATTTTATTAATGGCATCAATAGGGTCATCTCCTTGTTTAAACACAAGAACTGTTAGACCGAAGTCTATCTAAGGAAATTTAGCAAGATGTGTTTGTTGATTCACTGTGGAGACTATAGATTCAATTTGGGGAATAGATTGTGGTTGATGATAAGGATCTTGATGAACTGTGGATGTGTAAGCATTTGAATATGGTGTTGACGTATAAGAAATTGCAAGAGGTATGGATTGATAAAAAGTTGAGTAATGTTGTGTGGGATGAATTGATCCATATTGAGGAGAATGAGATGGTGAAAACGGTTGTTGAAATTGTAGATTGTTGTATGAAGACTGATAAGTGTTGAAGTGAAGTGGTGTCATCTGATGATTCGCAACTAGTGCAAGTGGATCTTGATTGCGTTCACGCATAATACGGACTTCTTTTGCATGGAGTTCGTGTTGTTCAAGGTAAGCATGAAGCTAATCAAAGTTGGTAGTATGCAAATCTTTTACAAGCTTGACATCAGTCACAAACTTACTCCATTCAGGTGTAAGAGATAGAGGTATTTTTAAGTGATAAAGAGGCAACTTAGGATTAAACTAAATAGCCATTCCATTTAACATATTATTCTTTTAGCTAATTACACTAAACATCAAGTTTAGGAGAGGATTGTTGGGATTAAAAGCCTTCTTAATGCTGCTAGTATTACTGCTGCTCATATCAGAGTTAATGCTGCTCAGTTGTGTTAGTACTGCTCAAGAACTTCAGAGAAAAATGCTAAGTGTTTACTACTGCTAGTACACAGTTAGTACTGCTAGTGTAAAGTTACTACTGCTAGTGCATATTAGTGCTGCTCAGAGACTTAGAAGAAAAACTGCTAAGTAGTTACTACTGCTAGTACAAAAGTTACTACTGTTAGTACAAAGTTAATGTTGCTGAAGGAGTTAATGCTGCTAGTGAAGAAGTTAGTACTGCTGAGTTAGTTAGTACTGCTTATGTGATTTATATGAGTTATTTGTGTAAAAGATATGTATAACTTATTTGTTTAAAAGATTTGATATTCTTAGAAAAGTATTGTAAGCCATTTAGGACTCCTTGGTGTATAAAAGGAGGTCCTAGGGCATAGAGTTTGATATAGTTTTCATAGATATAAAAATCAAGTCATTCATAGAATTATCATAGCTTCAAGGTCTTTGTAACCCTAATACTTTGAGAGTATTCGTATTATTAATATTGGAGCTTTTGTTTGTTGAATTATATGTTCATATAATTACTGTTTTATTGATAGTTCTTCTTAATATTAAAGATTAGATTCTGCATAATCTTTAATAAATTCAAACAAAGTTTATACTATAGTTATTTTAGATTTAACTAATATAACTAATCCTCATACAAGCTTAAGGAATTCAATGTATTAAAGTAGGACCAACAAGTGGTATCAGAGCTTGTTGCTTTGAGAAACTTTGCTAGAAGATATGGATCAAGATTCTGCACACATGATGGCTGCATCCAAAGTTCCTATGCTCAAACCAGGTGAGTTTGAGTTATGGAGGATGAGGATTGAACAATACATCCAGATGATAGACTATGCACTGTAGGAAGTCATAGAGAATGGTACAACCTTGCCAAAAATAATAGTTGTGGAAGGTGTTGAAAAAGTGGTGCCTATTACATCTGCTAAAGATAAGGCTCAGAGAAGATTAAAAGTGAAGGCTAGAAGTACTTTAATGATGGGCATTCCTAATGAACATCAGTTAAAGTTTAACTCTATAACAGATGCTAAGCTGTTGCTAGAAGCTGTAGAAAAGAGATTTGGTGGGAATGCAGCTACTAAGAAGACTCAAAGAAATCTCTTAAAGCAGCAATATGAAAACTTCACTGCTTCAAGCTTAAAGATGCTTGATCAAACCTTTGATAGGCTTCAAAAGCTTGTGAGTCAGTTGGATCTTTTAGATGAAAAGCTTTCACTAGAAGATGTTAATCAAAAGTTATTAAAAAGCTTGTCACCTGAGTGGAACACACATGCTGTTATGTAGAGGAATAAAGTTGAGTTAGAAACAATGAGCATGGATGATCTCTATAAAAACCTCAAGGTGTATGAACCAGAAGTCAAAGGGATGTCTAGCTCAAGTTCAAACACACATAACATGGCTTTTGTGTCCTCTTCAAATAACAACACTAACAACACTAATGAAGCAGTTAATACTGCTCATGGAGTTTCTACTGCTAGCACTCAAGTTAATGTTGCTTACTCTACAAATATTCATAACTTGAGTGATGCTGTTATTTGTTCATTCTTTTCTAGTCAACCAAATAGTCCTCAACTTGCACATGAGGACTTGCAACAAATCCATCCTGATGACATAGAAGAGATGGATTTGAGATGGCAAATGGCCATGTTGACTATGAGGGATAGAATGTTTTTAAAGAATACATGAAGGAAGCTTGCTGTTAATGGCAATGAGACTATTCGTTTTGATAAGTCTAAAGTGGAGTGCTACAACTGCCACAAGAAGGGACATTTTGCTAGGGAGTGCAGAGCTCTAAGAAATCAAGACAACAAGAACAAGGAAAGCTCAAGAAGGAGTGTGCCTGTGAAAACATCTACTTCCACAGCTTTGGTGTCATGTGACGGTCTTGGTGGATATGACTGGAGTGATCAGGCAGAGGAAGGACCTAATTATGCACTCATAGCTTACTCATCTTCAAGTTTTGACTCAGAGGTATCTAATGATTCAAATTGTTCAAAATCTTGTTTGGAAACTGTTAAATTACTTAAATCTCAAAATTATCAGCTATTAAGAGATTTAGAGAAATCTAGTTAAATGGTTTTAGGTGACAAAATAGGTTTAGAATTAGTGGAAGAAAAACTAAAATTTTATAAAAAGAACAAGTCTGTTTATGTAGAAAACATTAATGGCTTAAAATGGGATATTTAAGTAGGAGAAATAACTATTAAAGAGCTTAAGAAGTGTGGAGAATCGTTTAATAGCTCAACTAGGATTATAATAACAAAGATATAAATTTGCACAGCGAATTTAAAACAAGAACAATGTTATTTAACAAGGTTTTTCATTCACATACAAGCCCATATTCTATGTGATCAATATAGAACGATTACCTAACTGTAACAGGATCAAAGAGACCTTTAATCTTGAGGCTAAACCATACTCTAGACGTCTACATCTTTTCTTTTGCACTTGGAATCACATGCATAACACACACACAAACAATGTCTATGGATCTCTTTATATATAGAGAGCCCATAAGACTTACAAAGGAAACCTAATTGTATTAGGAAACTAAATCTTCCTAATATTTATCTTCACATCTTTGACCAAATTTTTTAAGGAGATCTTTTAGAATCCTCCATCTTTTGTAGAATTCTATATTGTTAACTTTGATCCTTGTTGTTTCATTCTTTTGTTCTTTTGTATCATTGTTTTTGTATCATAAAATCAATAAATCCTAACAATCTTTCCTTATTTGATGATGACAAAACAATCTTCTGCATGAACTTCCCCTGAAGTTGAGATCTTTATGAATGAAACAATCTTTAATCTTCCCCTTAACTTAAGATTTCACTTGAACTTCCATGTCACGCCACCACACATAATAAGTTGCAAATCATATATCTGTGTACCATCTTCTCCTTTTTTTATTATCCAATAGGGGACTTGTAAACATATGCAACTTTGATCTTTACAACTACAAACCATATATCACACTTCTAATCCAAGCTTTCCAATGTCTCAAATTACCCTCCATGACGCATAATAAGGATAATGAATTCAAGCAGTAAAAACTTAAACTAGCAGTAGTAATAATGACTTAGCAGTAGTAAGAATCAAAACCTTCCCCTCAAGTGGTGCATGTGACATACCCAAAGGGTTAAAGACTTTATCATATGCTTCCCCAGAAATCAATATGTTAACCATCTCTTGAATCTCTTATTTTGTTGGCTTTATGTAATGATTACTGATGGAGAAAACTCAGTATTACAAACTTGATGCTGAAGTAGAATACCCAAACTTGTGTCTTATGTCTTGTACTATCCACGTGACTCCAAACTTATACGTACTTCCTTGAAGTATAAATAGACCTCAATCTCTTGACAAAATCCTCATCTTCAATGAGACACTGAGCACTACTACGTAACTCCTTTAAGTGATAGCAAATGTGAGCATTAAGCACCATAAGTTTATAAATCACACATTCCTAGATTTTTTAAGTCTTCGTCAACATCGTTTTTAAGCTCAAACAAGTTATCTTCAAAAGTCATAATCCAACCAAATTCGACTTTAAGATACGATAAGAACTGATTCAGTGATAATATGATATATAATATATACCTAAAATACCAAATTAATTATAGTATAGAGAGTATCCCGTTTGATATGACAATTACTTGAGGACAAGTAATAGTTAATCTTCCGGATGTCGTGTCCCGAAGAGAGTTGAATTTAAAATTTACGAGAATGTTTCGTTTGATGCTTGAATGAAAAATATTTTGGTTTTGGTTTTGAACTAATTATAAAATAATACTAAACTAGATTATAATTATTAACAAATAAGCAAAGCAATTAAATGAAAAGAACTATATAAAAAGATATGATTGCTAAGTGATGTGAAAAGTTCATTCCGTGTGAATTAAGGTCTATTAACGAATTAATTTCCTTTGAAAAGATAATTATCTCACAACGTTGGTTTATTTTGACAAAAATCTCTCAAAAAGATATTAATTACTAGATGTGTAGTTTGATTATTTCTCTGGATTTTGCCCTTCACAATATTCAAATAAGAAATCTAAATGACCCGAAGATTATTAGTCAACAAATGTCTTTTTAATCCACACTTAATTCACTTATCGCAACATACTTAACAAGCATAAGTAAATCTACTCACTAATGATCATAACTACGCTACGAGCAATGAATAAAGCAACAATAATGATGACTAAGCTAAACATAACAATAAGCATAAACATAAATAAATAAAAGAGATAAGGAAGAGATGAAACCCGGATTAGAGGTCACCAAGTTCGACTAACAATGAGCAAAATGATACAATGTCTCACAACAATAACCAAAATAACCCATCTCCGAGCTCAATACCCATAAATTTATCTTGATAGTTCCAATCAACCCCTAAATATCAATAATAAACTAATTCATCACCACTGATTTTTAGATAACTTAAAATAGATTTTAGAAAATTAAAATTAACAACTATTTTTTATATTATGAAGCATGGTACGGAATCTGTAAAGCAATTTCGTTAAATCAAAAAGCAAACTTTGAACAAATCTCATCCGAATATCAAATTCATAAAAATATCTTAAAAAAAGAAACAATTGTTTTTTTATCATCTAATGAGTGAAAATGAAATATAAAAAAAACATGAGATAAATATATAAGGGTTTATGTATGTGACGTAAGAAGAATAAAACAAGAATTTCATATACCAAATTCAAAATATGGAAAAGAAAATTAACTAGAAAGATTAAACTATCCTTTATTAAAAGTTACTACATTGAAAATAATGAAAGAAAAATTATGGAGAGTGTGCACCGAAGCCGCTATTTTAATCTACTTATTCTAAATCTATGAATATGAAAAAAGAAAAAAAAGAAAAAAAAAATAAAAATAAAAATGGGATAAGATAAGATATGAAAGATTCTCCCACGTCTGCTCCCCTCCATCTATTTATAACTGCTACGTTTTTAATAAGCAATGAGTGGGCTTTTATTACTTAACTTGGACTTCTAGTTGGGCCAAGATTCTTTTCTTAACTTGGGTCTCATAAATCAACTGGGCCGAGCTGCTGGTGGGCTTGGTTTGGACTGCCTTCTTAATCATAAAAACTGGGTTGTTTAACTTTATATAAATATGGGTCGGTCTGACCCATATAAATGGTGTCGGGCCGGCCCAATAAAAGATGAAGGTACCGTTAAACTCGATTTTTCGTGCTCTTTCCAATGGCATGCTCGGGGGATTTTCACGACTTCATCTTGATCTTGAATATTAAGCACTCTTGATCGAAACGAATCCGAAAATACCTGTTTTTGCTTTGTTTTCAATCCATAGTACCTGCAAGACATAAAAATACCAAACAAATATATTTACGAGATAATTAACCATATTTTAGCATTTTTAGTCTGATTAATAGTGTTTTCCGGGGTTATAAGGATATGTGTTTTAGCACACATCAAATTCCCCCACACTAAGTCATTGTTGGTCCTACAAGCATTGTTTATAAAACACCCCCGGAAATAAATAATTAAATTCCATTAACTTATGACCCCTCACATCAAACAAGAACAGAAAAAGTCCATTAAAAGGTTCAAAAATCATTTATTTTAAACACACTCCCGTTTTAACCACTTATTCCATAATAGATAAAACTAAGATAAAATTAAATAACATTATTTAAAAGGCTTTAAGAACGGGAGTTCGTCATCCTCGATTTTTCACGATCCCTAAACCAAGCTTAAACGAAATCATAGTTAAATATAAGATTAGATGCTAACACTACTCATAAATGCTAATTGTGTAAACGCATCTACTTTTCGCTCCCTTATTCCTAGATCCT
This sequence comes from Tanacetum coccineum, assembly GCA_026074375.1. Classification (NCBI taxonomy): domain Eukaryota; kingdom Viridiplantae; phylum Streptophyta; class Magnoliopsida; order Asterales; family Asteraceae; genus Tanacetum; species Tanacetum coccineum. Next base: position 46,908 of record BQNB010009335.1, on the reverse strand, counting down.
ATAAGGATTTTATTATTATTATTATTGGTGACAAATAAATTATGTACTTATTATCATAAAGGTGCCCGATTTAGACCATAATTAGTTTGAAATCATTTCCTAAAGAGACGATATGGTGAGAATAAGGTCCACATTAAGGTTCTAATTTCGCATAATTTAGGGGTTATCCTTTTTATTTCATCCGAAACAACTCAACTACGAGTCTAGAGACGGAGGCTTTATTTAAATAACCCCGGAATCGAAATTTAGCTTTATTATTATTATTATTATTGCAACATTATTAAACCTCGGTCCTTTAAACAACTGCCACATCGGTATGCGAGCCGACCATGGTCCAGGAGTCTAATTTCGACCTCGGTGATCCTCGACCTTTTTGAAGGCTGCAACATCAGTTGTGAGCCGGCAGATGTAGCAAACTTTTATCAGTCTCGGATTATTATTCTTACTATGGGCATTCTTTTGAAGACTGCCACATCGGTTGTGAGCCGGCAAGAGGCAGTAAACTTTTATCAGCCCACAGTTTTTATTATTATTATTATTACCTCCACCATTTAAACGACTGTCACATCGGTATGCGAGCCGACCATGATCCAGAAGTTTTATTTCGGCTTCGATTTATTACATTATTATTATTAGCCAAATTTCAAGTCCTGTGGTCTTTTAACAACTGCCACATCGGTATGCGAGCCGACCATGGTCCAGGAGTCTATTTCCCTACAACACTAACAAAATCTCAATGTGTACCGTACTTTCACCAGAAAGAATCTCTACGGAGGGATCTAAACTAAGAATCACAAAAACCAAAGTAACTTTATTTATTTAACAATTATATAACGTTTATTAAGCTAGTGGGAGCAAAAAGCCACAATTAACCTCTATGAGCTCTAAAGAGATCCAACTACTCCATGCTTAGCATCTAACTTATATTCAACTCTATCATTTTTTGTTCTTTGCAAAATTTTAAAGTTAAGCAAACGCTAAGTCTCGAAAGCTAAGGGGAAAGCTAGAGTTTAAAACTCGGTCAAGTTAAAAGCTACCTAATTCTACAGGCCTTCTTATTTATATATTTTTATATTTTCATCATTTTTTCCATTTATTTATTTATTTATTATTATTTATTTTTTATATATATATATATATATATATCATAATAAAACAATAAAATTTTAAATTTTTGGTCAAAACGGGGTTGCGTGGGAACACATATAGGCACAGGTATGATCATATTTTGGCAGAAATCCCTCCACACTTAGAATGGAACATTGGCCTCAATGTTCAAAAATATCGTGTTTTACCCCCACACTTTGGAACGAAAAAGGAAAATGCAAAAAATTCCAAGTGTGAAAGGGGAAACACAATATATATACATGATCAGGATTGAGGATTCCAAAATAAGCAGAAGATCGAAGACCGGATGATTGGAGGATTGAAAACAAGCACGGGTCTTCATGATCTTAAGGAATCCTGCAAAAACGGAACCACATACCATAGAAAGAAGCACGCCCCCACACTTGGGCTATAAAATCACACACTTATTTATTAAGAAAATAGAAAGAAGAAAAGACACGGGTTGCCTCCCGAGAAGCGCTTGTTTTTGTGCGAGTCTCTAGCTTGACTCTCCCTATATCATCGATATATTAGGGACGAAACATGTGGAAGAGCAAATCTCAATCGGACTTTCATTCAAGATGTTTAGATAAACATTGAAGCACATGAAAGTTCCACTCCGATGAGATACCACCGGCTCAAGACTAAAAACGGGAATGCCGGGGTCAAAAATGGTGTCTTCACTCCCGGAGGAGAGAAGAAAAGGAGATTCCACCGGATAGGTGAAATAAGGAAGAAAAATTCGGATAACATATGTGAGGGAAAGATAATGGCGATCCTCAAAGGGTAATTTCACATATGTTGGAGAAAAAATTATCTCCCAAATCCCGGGGTCGAAAACTTTATCCTCGGTCATCAAATCATCAATTGGCTCATCGTACAAAATATTCTTCCATTCATTCTCTATAGATTCCAAATCAAATAAATCATCATTCTCTTCGAGAGGTTGTTCATCGGTGAACCCCTCGAGAATGGAAGCAACGCTTATCTTAGGAGTAGACGGATCATGGTGAAGTAGAAACTCAATCTCATCAACGTCGCCACCTGGGTCGAAACATTCATCCTCATTAAAATCGGAAAGAGGTGTGACAAGCAAAGATGGCCCATCAAGGTTAGAAACATAAGAGTCCTTACTCTCAATGTTCTCTAACACCTCATCAAAAAAAGGATTTACGTCACTAGAGATATATTCGTCATCGAATTCAAAAAAACGGTTCGAATAAATTTTAACATTATCTTCCGGAACGTCCTCATCAGATAGTGACTCGTCATCACTAGAGGTAAAATCGTCAATTGAGTTGAAGAGAGGGTTAGAGAAAGTCACGGTTTTTTCCTCATAAACGTTAATGAGAGAGAAATCATCACAAACGGGCACATCACACTCACTTTCATTATCGGATAAATCCTCAGACTCACTTGGGGTGAGGTTAAGGTCCTTAACACTAGACTCATTTTCTTCGTCCGATTCCATTTCCAGAATAGTGTTAAGATGCTCATCCTCCATTATTAGAGAGTCCATAATCGGTAAGTCGGGTGCGATTGCAACTGACAGAGGAAGTTCAGAAATAATATCTCTTAAAGGAATAGAACTTTCCTCGTCATCGTCATCATCGTCATCATAGAAAATAGGAGGCTTTCAATATTGAGAACTAACTTTAGCTGCCTGCTCTTCTTGTTTTAGTTGAATTCTATTAAGAATTTGCAAATCATTAATGAGTTTAAGTAGCAATTCTTGTATATCTTCTGGTTGACTATGCTCTTCTTCCAATGCTTGCTTAATTTTAAGAAATCTCTCCTCAGCTAGCAATAAAGCCATACTCTTTTCTTTAGGAGGTATTTGATCATACTTCTTTAAAAGGCTTGTATCTCTAGCTTGCAACATTTCCGTACTCGTTTCTTGAGGAGGTTAATGAACGACGGAATAATGCGGGGGTTGGAATTGGTCAAAACCGGAAGAATTAGAATTATAGCAAGGGTTAGGTTTATAGTAATTTTGATTCATCGGTTGACACTGAAAAGTCTCATGAGGACCCCCACAGTTTTCACAATAAAGATATTGTTGTAGGTAACTCTGTGAATTTTGTGGGTAAATATTATCACTATAGTTTTGATTGTAGTACAGTTCCGGCTTATAGACAAGCGGGAATCGTGGTAGACAATCAGAACCGTAGTGATGATTGTTTCCACATAACTCACAAGAGTATGTCTGTGGCTGTGGCGGTGGGTTGATTAGGTTTGGAGAATCATTGTAAGAATACAGAGTTGGTTCATAAGTGAATGAATTTTCAGTTTCTGAATTACATCCTAAACAAGGTACCCCTCTATTATAATATCCACACCGCTCGCAAGTACAATATCGACAAGGTAGATCATCTAAAGGATTTCCGCAGCTGAAACAACTACGTTGTTCGAATGACGACATAAGAATTAAACCAATGAGAGGATAAAGAATACTAAGAGACATGTCGAAGAATTAAACGAAACAGAGGGAAAGAAGATAAGAATTAAACGTAAAAAAAAAAAAACAAAATAAAATTAAAAAAAAAAATAAGAGGAATAAAGAAGAATATTTATAGGTTTTATAAAGATAATAATAATAAAAAATAAAAATAAAAATATTTTTGGCTATTTTTCAGGTATTTTATATAAAGAAAAATAAAAATAAAAATGAAAATATTTTTTTTTGGATTTTTATAAAGAAAAATATTTAATATATAATATATATAATAGAATTGAAAGATATTTTTAATTTTTAATTTGTAGTAATGCAATTATCATTTTGTTTTTCAATATGTTGTAATGCGAAGCTTATTAGAATGTTCATCCTCCGACAACGCACAGAACATTCACATATGCCAACATCCCGCAGCGAAGCGCGGGCTTACATCCTCGTTATTACTATTTGGTATAATATATATATTATATATTATAGAGAGTATCCCGTTTGTAATAATATACTATTTACTATTTTACCAAATAGTAATAATATAGAGAGTATCCCGTTTGATATGACAATTACTGGAGGACAAGTAATAGTTAATCTCCCGGATGTCATGTCCCGACGAGAGATGAATTTGAAATTCACGAAAATGTTTCGTTTGATGCTTGAAAGACAAATATTTTGGTTTTGGTTTTGAACTAAATATAAAATAATACTAAACTAGATTATACTAATTAACAAATAAGCAAAGCAATTAAATGAAAAGAACTATATAAAAAGATATGCTTGCTAAGTGATGTGAAAAGTTCATTAAGTGTGAATTAAGGTCTATTAACGAATTAATTTTCTTTGAAAAGATAATTATCTGACAACGTTGGTTTATTTTGACAAAAATCTCTCAAAAAGATATTAATTACTAGATGTGTAGTTTGATTATTTCTCCGGTTTTTGCCCTTCGAAATATTCAAATAAGAAATCTAAATAACCCGAAGATTATTAGTCAACAAATCTCTTTTTAATCCACACTTAATTCACTTATCGCAACTCACTTAACAAGCATAAGTAAATCTACTCACTAATGATCATAACTATGCTAAGAGCAATGAATAAAGCAACAATAATGATGACTAAGCTAAACATAACAATAAGCATAAACATAAAGAAATAAAAGAGATAAGGAAGAGATGAAACCCGGATTAGAGATCACCAAGTTCGACTAACAATGAGCAAAATGATACAATGTCTCACAACAATAACCAAAATAACCCATCTCCGAGCTCAATACCCATAAATTTATCTTGATAGTTCCAATCAACCCCTAAATATCACTAACAAACTAATTCATCACCACTGATTTTTAGATAACTTAAAATAGATTTTAGAAAATAAAAATTAACTATTTTTTATATTATGAAGCATGGTACGGAAAATGTAAAGCAATTTCGTTAAATCAAAAAGCAAACTTTGAACAAATCTCATCCGAATATCAGATTCATAAAATATCTTAAAAAAAGAAACAATTGTTCTTTTATCATCTAATGAGTGAAAATGAAATATAAAAAAATATGAGATAAATATATAAGGGTTTATGTGTGTGACGTAAGAAGAATAAAACAAGAATTTCATATATCAAATTCAAAATATGGAAAAGAAAATTAACTATCAAGATTAAACTAACCTTTGTTAAAAGTTACTACATTGAAAATAATGAAAGAAAAATTATGGAGAGTGTGCATCGAAGCCGCTATTCTAATCTACCTATTCTAAATCTATGAATATGAAAAACGAAAAAAATAAAAAAATAAAAAAATGGCATGCTCGCGGGATTTTCACGACTTCATCTTGATCTTGAATATTAAGCACTCTTGATCGAAACGAACACGAAAATACCCGTTTTTGCTTTGTTTTCAATCCATAGTACCTGCAAAACATAAAAATACCAAACAAACATATTTGCGAGATAATTAACCATATTTTAGCATTTTTAGTCCAATTAATAGTGTTTTCCGGGGTTATAAGGATGTGTATTTTAGCACACATCAAGAACACTCACCTGTGAAACTTTACTTCAACTCCAAATAAGTGATAATCAATTGTCTCCGTAACCATCTTTTGCATATAATCCCAAAACTAATAGCCTTTTTGACATTTTTAGTGAATCTTAATCCAATAACACGAACTCAAAAATAGATAAACCATAAATATTACAGCTCAATCATAACATAACAGCCAATCAATGGTATCCATAACTATACATCAGTATATCCCTTATTAATACCACAAAGATACCAAAATTACCTGTTCTGTCCGAGATCTTCTAATCAACCAAGAACCAAACCATGCATTATCTGATATCAAATGAAGCTAGCAGTCTTAATAATATATCGAGCAGTAGTAAGTTCCTTTAAGCCCAATGCTAGCAGTACTAAGTTTCAACGGACAGCAATAACATATGGACTTACTACTGTTATAGACAAACAAGCCAGCAATATTAAAGCTTCATCTTGGCAGCAAAAATTATAAACGTATCATAAGCAGCACTTGTAAACAATTACGAGTCTTAGGGTTTAATTCCAATTGAAACCCTAATTAGCATAAACGATTATAGCAGCAACAAGTACTTATCTTCGATCCCAAGCAACACTAACTCTTTCTATTGGTAGCATAAATTTATAATGAGCAGTACTAATCTTTCATGGCAGCAACATTAATATGAATTCAACATAAAAGAAGTAGAGATAGATGTAATATCAGTAACTTCGGTACCATTCACTCCTTCACCAGTAGGGTTACATAATATAAAGTAATATTACACGGCAAGGTAGAAGTAACCACCATCGCCTATATCTCTTGTCTCCAGTAACCTTATACGGCCCAAAAGATGTAGAGCTATCAGAACCTCCAGCGGTAGAGATATTAAGAGTCGAGTTAATCCTTCTCTAGTTATCAAACGATCGACCATATGAGAACTAGGGCTTGAATTAATACCATATCCATAACAATTAGAGTTTTGCTAGCAGCATCACGTATAGCCAAAAAGAAAATAATATCGAAACCCAAGACAATAGAAAAAACCAATCGACCTTCTTCTTAGTGATCGTGTACCTGATTTCATGCATTCTGCTTGAATTAGGGTTTGTTAAAAAACCCTTATGATTTTCAATTGATCCTTCTCACAACACTCCAATCGGTTAGGCGCCATCTTGTGCACCAGAATCATGCTATAGAAATCATGCTTGCTTATAGATTGTAGCACCATCTTTAATGTTTTAGATTTACCAATTTAGGGTTTATAGAAAACCCTAACTTTACCGAATTTCACTAGCTAACTAAAACATCAAATTCAAATCTTCTACCTTTTTTAGGTCGACAATTAAACCTTGTACAATCATAGATCAAGAGCCGACTGGCTCTGATACCAATTTTGGAGTTTAATCAAGGCTTATCTAGGATATAATAACAAAGATATAAATTTGCATAGTGGATTTAAAACAAGAACAATGTTATTTAACAAGGTTTTTCATTTACATACAAGCCTCAAATCTATGTGATCAATATAGAATGATTACCTAACTATAACAGGATCAAAGACACCTTTGATCTTGAGGCTAAACCATACTCTAGACGTCTACATCTTTTCTTGTGCACTTGGAATCACACGCATAACACACACACAAACAATGTCTATGGATCTCTTTATATATATATAGTCTATAAGACTTACAAAGGAAACCTAATTGTATTAGGAAACTAAATCTTCCTAATATTTATCTTCATATCGTTGACCAAATCTTTTAAGGATATCTTTTAGAATCCTCCATCTTTTGTAGAATTTCATATTGTCAACTTTGATCCTTGTTGTTTCATTCTTTTGTTCTTTTGTATCATTGTTTTTATATCATCAAATCAATAAATCCCAACAATCTTCCCCTATTTGATGATGACAAAACAATCTTTTGTATGAACTTCCCTTAAAGTTGAGATCTTCATGAATGAAACAATCTTCCCCTTAAAGTATAGAGTGTCAGATTATTAATTTTTGCAAGAAAGGTTTAGGCTATGAAAATTGAAATGGTTCCACCTCCTCCACAGGAAATTGTATGCTCAACACTGATGTATCTTTTAATAGTTTGAGATTTGTTTGTTGTTAATAAGCCTGTAGGTGATAATCTAAAGCTATGTCTAGTGAAGAAGAGCCTAAGGTAGTTAGAAAGAATGATGATACCCTAATTATTAAAGAATGGGTGTCAGATGATGAGGAAGAGGATGTGTCTCAGCCTAAAATTGAAAAGAAAACAGTCATGCCTAGTATTATTAAGAAAGAGTTTGTCAAATCTAAACAACAACAAAAAACTACTAGGAAAACTATTAAACAAGTTGAGCAACATAGGCAAAACACTCACAGTCCAAGAGGCAATCAAAGAAATTGGAACAATATGATGTCTCAAAAACTAGAAAGCAATTTTGAGATGTTTAATAAGGCTTGTTATGTGTGTGGAAGCTTTGATCATTTGCAAGTTGATTGCAATTACCATCAAAAACAGTTTCAAAATCAAAGGATGGTAAAACCTGTTTGGAACAATGCTCAAAGGGTGAATCATCAAAACTTTGCTAAAAAGACTCACCCCTGTGCTAAAAAGAACATGGTTCCAAGAGCAGTACTAATGAAGTCTGGCTTAGTATCAGTTAATACTGCTAGACAAGTTAATACTGCTCACTCAAAAACAACAGTGAATGCTGCTAGACCAATGTCATATCTTTCTAAAACAGCACATTCAACTGTTAAGAGGCCCATTCATAAGAACACAACATTTAAAAACAATAATATTAATCAAAGGGTTAATACTGTTAGGGGTAAAAATGTTAATACTGCTAGGCCAAAAGCAGTAGTTAATGCTGTTAAGGGAAATAATTTTAATGCTGTTAAGGCCTCAGCTTGTTGGGTTTGGAAACCAAAGCATAAAGTTTTAGACCATGTTTCTAAACACAACAGTGCATCAATCACCTTAAAAAAGTTTGATTATATTGATGCACAAGGCAGATCCAAGTCAGTGATGGCTTGGGTCCCCAAAAGAAACTGATTTTCTTATCTAATGTGCAGGGCAATCCACAAATGGATTTACAGGATCAAAGAGTGATTGATAGTGGATGCTCAAGGCACATGACAGGGAACATGTCCTATCTTACAGACTATGAAGAGATAGATAGAGGATATGTTGCTTTTGGAGGGAACCCCAAAGGAGGGAAAATCACAGGAAAAGGTACCATTAAAACTGGTAATCTAGATTTTGAAAATGTGTATTTTGTAAGAGAGTTAAAGTTTAATCTCTTTAGTGTCTCACAAATGTGTGATAAAAAGAATAGTGTTCTTTTTAATGACACTAAATGTATTGTTTTATCTCCAAACTTTAAGTTAATTAATGAAAGTCAAGTTTTACTTAGAGTTCCTAGAAAGAACAATATGTATAGTGTTGATTTAAAGAACATAGTTCCTAAAAGAGGTTTAACTTGCCTTTTTGCAAAAGCCACATCTGATGAATCTAAACTTTGGCATAGAAGGCTAGGTCACTTAAATTTTAAAACCATGAATAAATTGGTTAAGGGAAATCTTGTAAGAGGTTTACCTTCCAAACTTTTTGAAAATGATCAAACCTGTGTTGCTTGTCAAAAGGGAAAGCAGCACAGAGCCTCTTGTAAGTCCAAAACAGAGAACTCAATCAGTCTTCCTTTACATTTGTTTCATATGGACTTATTTGGTCCAACATTTGTAAAAAGCCTTATGAAGAAAATGTAATGCCTGGTTGTCACAGATGATTACATTAGGGTTACATGGTTTTTCTTTCCAGCTACTAAGGATGAGACTAGTTGCATTCTTAAGTCCTTTATAATTGCGATAGAAAATCTAGTAGATCACAAGGTTAAGGTGATTAGATGTGATAATGGAACTCAATTCAAAAACAGATAAATGAATAATTTTTATGAAATGAAGGGTATTTTGAGACAATTTAGTGTAGCTAGAACTCTTCAACAAAATGGAGTTGTTGAGAGGAGGAATAAGACACTAATTGAGGTTGCTAGGACTATGCTAGCTGATTCAAAGTTGCCAACTGCTTTTTGGGCAGAAGCAGTTAATACTGCTTGTTATGTGCAAAATAGAGTGTTAGTAGTTAAGCCTCATAACAAGACCCCATATGAACTTTTTTATGGTAGAACACCAACTTTAAGTTTAATGAGACCATTTGGGTGTCCTGTTACCATTCTTAATACCATAGATCATTTAGGTAAAATTGATGGTAAGGCTGATGAAGGTTTCTTTGTTGGATACTCTTTGAATAGTAAAGCCTTTAGAGTATTCAATAAAAGAACAAGGATAGTGGAAGAAAACTTGCATAATAGGTTTAGTGAGAGTACACCTAATGCTATATGTAGTGGACTAGATTGGCTATTTGATATTGATGCACTAACAAGAACAATGAATTATGAGCCGATTGTTGCAGGTACACAGTCTAATGGTTTTGCAGGTACAAAAACAAGTGATAATGCAGGTCAAGCTAGAAAGAAGACAGAACCTGTCAAAGATTACATTTTGCTACTATTATGGACTGTTGATCCACCATATTCCTAAGATCCAAAGAATTCTCATGATGATGGATCCAAACCTTCAAGTGATGATGGAAAGAAGGATGATGAAGATCCAAGAAAGGATAGTGAATGTAAATATCAAGAGAAGGAATCTAATGTTAATAGCACTAACACTGTTAATGCTGCTGGCACAAATGAGGTTAATGTTGTTGGTGGAAAAACAAGCATTGAACTTCCATTTGATCCAAATATGCCTGCTTTGGAAGATTATAGCACATTTGACTACTCAAGTAATGATAAAGATGATGTTGCAGAGGCTGACATGGACAATTTGGATACAACAATCCAAGTCAGACCTATTCCAACTACAAGAATTCATAAAGATCATCCTCTTGATCAAGTGATTGGAGATTTGAAATCAGCTACACAAACAAGAAAGATGTCAAAGAATTTGGAGGAACATGGGTTTGTTAGTACTATTCTAAAGAACAAACCATAAAGACCTTCAAAACTGCTTGTTTGCTTACTTTTTATCACAGGAAGAACCCAAAAAGGTAATTCATGCATTGAAGGATCCAAACTGGATAGAGGCTATGCAGGAAGAGCTTCTACAATTCAAGTTACAAGAAGTTTGGACTTTAGTGGATTTACCAAATGGAAAAAGGGCTATAGGCTCTAAATAGGTTTTCAGGAATAAAAAGGATGAAAGGGGAATTGTGATAAGAAATAAAGCAAGATTGGTTGCTTAAGGGTACACACAAGAAGAAGGGATTGACTATGATGAAGTCTTTGCCCCTGTTGCAAGAATTGAAGCAATTAGGCTATTTTTAGCTTATGCTTCATTTAAAGATTTTGTGGTGTATCAAATGGATGTAAAAAGTGCTTTTCTCTATGGGAAGATTGAAGAAGAGGTGTATGTATGTCAACCACCAGGATTTGAAGATCCAGACTTTCTTGATAGAGTATACAAGGTTGAAAAAGCATTGTATGGACTACATCAAGCTCCTAAAGCTTGGTATGAAACCTTGTCAACATATCTGTTGGACAATGGGTTTCAAAGAAGGAAAATTAACAAGACCTTATTCATTAAAAGGTACACAGGTAATATTTTGCTGGTCCAAGTTTATGTGGATGATATCATCTTTAGTTCAACAAAGAAGGAGCTATGCATTGCATTTGAGAAGTTGATGCATGAGAAATTTCAGATGAGTTCTATGGGAGAACTTACATTCTTCTTGGGATTACAAGTGAAGCAGAAGAAGGATGGCATATTTATTAGTCAAGATAAATATGTTGATGAAATTTTAAAGAAATTTGGGTTTACAGAAGTCAAGACTGCAAGCACACCAATGGAAACTCAAAAGCCTCTGCTCAAGGATGAAGATGGTGAAGAAGTGGATGTTCATATGTATAGGTCAATGATTGGTTCATTGATGTATCTTACATCTTCAAGACCTGACATCATGTTTGCAGTGTGTGCCTGTGCTAGATACCAAGTCAATCCAAAGGTTTCACATCTTCATGCTGTGAAAAGGATTTTTAGGTACTTAAAAGGTCAACCAAAATTGGGCCTTTGGTATCCAAAAGATTCTCCTTTTGATTTGGTAGCATACACTGATAGTGATTATGCTGGAGCAAGCTTGGATAGGAAGTCTACAACAAGAGGTTGTCAATTCCTTGGATGTAGATTAATATCATGGCAGTGCAAGAAACAGACAGTGGTTGCAAATTCCACAACAGAAGCTGAGTATGTGGCTGCTTCAAGTTGCTGTGGACAAGTGCTTTGGATTCAGAATCAACTACTTGATTATGGGAAAAGCAAAGAAAAGTGTTAAATTGATAATGCTTACTAACTCTAATAGTAAATGACCAAAGTCTTCTTAGAAATCCTCTTGATGTTCCTTGACTAGTCAATAGGGTATATAATGCCTTAACTAGATAATAAACACACACACTCTCCTTTCCAAAGTGAAAACAAAACATACTCTCTCTTTTCCTCTCTCAATAGCCACGACTCAAAAAGAAATACATACACAACCCATACAAATTTTATTTACAACAATTACAAGTGTTCCTACATCATATCTAAGATTACCTAAGGTGTTTAGAAGGTTTGCTTTAAGGTTTACAAGTGTTAAAGAAAGAAGGTTCAATTAGGGTTTTGGTGAAATTAGGGTTTTCCAGGTGTTGAAAGCTAGGGTTTGTTTGCTAAACAAGGGTTTAGATCTTGTTGTTCATCACTATACTTCATATTAAGGTTACCTAAAAACCTTAATCTCTTTACATTTGTGATTTTATGCATATATGATGTTTATGTAGTTAATCACCATCTAAGAACTTATTTACTTGTAAAAATAGATTTTTACACTTGTTTATGTTTTGGTACACTTTTACATATGACATATGGATGTTAATATCATGTTATAATGGATGTATAAGTATTGTACATGTGTGGTTTATGTATAAAAAGTATATATAAACAAGATACCTAAAAAGTGTATATATAAAAGTTCATGAACAAATGAGTATGTAAACTTATAAATCTAGTGATTCTTGACAATATATGGATAAATCATAGAATAGAGACTCTAAGGATGTAAGACATGTGATATATGGTGTTGTAATGGACTTGTAACAAACTGGTTAAACTAAAAAGTTATAAAAACTAGTTTTAATCACATTTTGATAAAAACTTCAAAAGTTTCCATTTTAATTCAAAATAAAAACTATTTATTTTATATTTTTATAAAATACTACATCTCATGAGGATTTCAAAAAGGCAAGAAACTCAAAAAACCGAGCTATAACGAAGGAGATATGTAATTACAGATTAGTTTAAAATGTGTTTTTATAAAGAAATTTATAAAAATAATTTATTTTTAAAACTTTTTTCTGATATATACAAATGGATAATTTTTCTCTGATAGTACTATTATTTTCAGGATTCCTAAACCATTAAGTATTATATTTTTAATCATACGATGGAGTTATGGAATTGATTTTCTTATTGCGATAATTAAGTTTATAAAAATTATTTTATAAACTATAAATAGTAAAATTCACTATTTCATTAGATTACATTTTGAAAAATACATTAATTAGGTTAACTTTTTATGCTACGAAGAGTGATCGAAAAGAATCACTAAAATCGGAGTTAAAACGAATAAAATATGACTTTTACGAGTTTACGACGATTAATTTTATAAAATAATTTTATAAAAGTATATGAACAGTAAAAGTACTGTTCACCATAGGACTTAAAATATGAAAATGTAATATTTTGATAACTCATCTTAATACGAAAGCGTGGACATAAGAAACGTAAGAAACAGACTTAAAACAATAAAGTTACGTTATTTTTACTAAAGAGATATTTATAAACGTTTTTTACTTTATAAATATGATTTCGCTAAACCGATTAGATGGTGATGTAGCTATATAGAATTATATATGGTATTAGTTAATCAAAGTGCTTAGTACTTATACGACCTATATTTAATTAGGTTGCATTCGGTGATTATTGTGACGCATTTTCTGTTATACTTGGATTACTTCAATTCACTCGAGGTATGTTTATAGCCCTTACGTTTTTACATTTTAATGATTTTACAAAAAGGGGGGGTTTTTGGGGTGTGAAAACATATGCATGTTTTACAATTGGAAGAATGTGAAATTTTACATTAAGATTTCGTGTTTACCTAAGTAGCGATATCCTCTAAGCTATAGAATTGAAACTGTTAATTACTTGTTGTGAGCGTAAATGTTATAAATACATCTATTTGGGATTGACATCCCTTTTCAGGTGAGTCATGCTCACTGTGCCGGTATGCCAGACAACGAACGTATACCATATCAGACATAGGATGTTGCGGGTTAGAACATCATCACAGGCAATGTTAGCAATTTATATTGCAATTCATACATGTCGAGCTTCAATGTCATGAGCTTAGGGATACATAATCACATTTTATGATGTTTGAATTTGTTGCATTATCATAGGGAAATCTTGCGGTCCTACTTTATACATTTTACAAACTTATGAATTCACCAACATTATTGTTGACGTTTTAAAGCAATATTTTTCAGGAGGTCAATAAGGCATGAGGTACAAGGGATACATTAGTGGTTACATTTTGGATATCACATGCATAAAGATTTGGTTGCATTACATTTTGGGATAACAATTGTTTTCGGACTTAGAATATTTGTAATTGTATTTTGAACAAGTGAAGCTTCGGGCTTTTTAACAAATAATTTGCTAAATTTAATGTATCGGTTTAAACGATTTTGGACGTTCTTATATTATCTTGTTATGTTATTGATCTATAAGTACCACCCTCTAGACCCATATTTCGCTGCGACCCAAATTGGGGGTCGTTAAGATTGGTATCAAGAGCCAAGGTTTTAAAGAACAAGTTAAATGTTTTTGCTGGATTTAACCGTTTTCAACAATGGCATTCATTACAAAGTAATTTTCTCGGGACATACTTACACTAGTTTGTTGCATTGTTGATCTAGACTAGACACATTGTTGATTGTTAAACTTGTTATTAAATACTATGATATTCATTACTATAGTGTCTTTATATTAATACTTATATAAGCTACTTTTGATTTTTAGATTTTGGTCATGTCGGATTCGGAGGATCTATGTCACCTAATACGACGGTATCCAGTCATTGGAGGTTTGTCAGAATAGTGATCTCCGAGAGTCGATGGGACCCCATGATTGATAGAGGACCCTTCATGTGGAGGCCACTCTTCAGGCCCCACCATTTCCTAAATATGTGTCGGGTCTTGAGTACCCACCTTCACCAGAGTTTGTTCCTAAGCTTGTATACCCAGAGTTTATGCCACCGGAGGATGAGGTGTTCCCGCTGAGGAGCTGCCAACTGCCTTGCTGATGTCTTACTAATATACTGAATCACAGGCTACATTGCAGGACTCAGATCAGAGGGGGATAAGGAGGATCCTAAGGAGGACCCCACTGATTATCCTGCCAATGGAGGAGACGATGACGATGATGATGATGAGTCCTCCGATGACGACGAGGATGATGATGATGATGCTGAGGAGGACGAGGATCAGGATAAGGAGGAGGAGGAGGAGTACCCAGCTTTGGCCGACTCTGTCCCACCACCTGTACACCATGTTACTGCTAGGATGTCTATCCGAGATGAGCCACCTACACCCTTTTGTTCAGAGGTAGAAATTGCTAGACTTCTTGACATACCATCACCTCCACCATCACCACTCTTCCCATGGTCATCACCACTACCTCAGATTCCCTCACCACCACTACCAGTATCATTACCAGTACCTATATCACCTCCACCACTACCTGCTAGTCCTACTTATCCTTTGGGATATAGAGCCGCTATGATCTGGCAGAGGGTCGAGTCACCATCCACTTCTCATTCATTACCACTACCACCACCTATCATACTCTCACATACTAGGGCATCTGTGGTCATGATGAGAGTTGTTGCACCATCCACCTATATCTTAGCATCTCTATCAAAGACACCACCATCAGGGACACCACCACTCCTACCTATTCCATAACCACCTTTGCTTTTACCCTCTACTGATTGTAGAGTAGGTGTTTTTGAGTTTACATTAGCACCTCAAAAGAGGTTGTGTATTGCTCTAGGTCTGAGATATGAGATCGGTGAGAGTTCATCTGCACCCACTACTAGACATACTGGAGGTTTTAGGATGGATTATGGTTTTGTTGCCACTTTGGATGATGAAGACAGACGTGACTGAGAGAAATGTTAGGTATGGATTACAGTTACTTGGGTTGGACATGGTTGAGGAATGGTAGGGACACAACTGAGACTGATGTAGCATGACTGAGTCAGCGAATGACAAATTTTATCACCACTGTTAGACAGGACACAGATGAGATATATGGGAGACTGGATGATGCATAGGATGATAGGTCATTGATGAGCGGTCGACTCAACATGCTGTTTAGAGATAGACGTGCTCATGCTCACACTGCCTTACTCATGGAGAGTGGAGGCTAGACATTCTCATGAGCCTTAGGACTGTTTTTTTTGATGGATGTAGTGACACGCATTTTGAGGTGAGAGCACTAGGGACTACAGTGCTAGCTTAGCAGACAGAGATTTCAGCCTTGAGAGCAGCACACCGCGCTCGACAGGCACAGCTTGTGGAGACACTAAGACTGATGAGTACACTGCAGACACAGGTGACAACACTGCAGGGACAGCAGGGACCCACTAGAGGTCCAGCACAGCCAGAGATACCAGAGGAGGCCGGCAGCAGTTCGTAGATTGGTTATGTTGTAGCTATGTTGTATTAGCCTACTAAGTATTACGGGGTAACTCCCGGCTAGTAAGGATTTAGGTTGTTTATATTTCATTTTGTAACCTAAGGATAGTGATCATTTTGTAACCGAATCAGGTCATGTATGTTTCCAGATTATATATGGAAAGGATGTATTATGTAATGTCTGTAATCGAATATATTATGAATGAATTTTGATTTAGTTACACCATTGTTAATTTCAATTTAGTTGTACATTTCACTTGTGATGTGATCTCACTTTATTTATTGCGTGTATGTCATGTCATGGTTAAGATTTTATGAAATCTAACGGGTATTATATTTTCTTGTAATTAAAGAAAATGGCATCCAAAAAGACACAACCTAGTTGGCCAACACTGTCCGCTCCTCTACCACTACTTTTGTAACTAATGCCCAACTTAAGGCAACGATAAACCAGGTGTTACTGATGCTTTGGCAGCACGTGATGCTAACAGAAACACGAATGGTGATGACAACCATTTTAGGATCTCGTAATCACTTCATAACATACATCATATAAGAATCAAACTAGAGAATTAGAGTGAAGAGAATGAGTTGTCTTTGTAGAGAGAGTAAGAAGAGAGAGAGAGATGAGAGAAAATAAGAAAGTAGATTATTTAAATGAAACAAATAACTTTTTTAAATAGGAAAGTTTACTTATATTACCCGACACTTAAGTGACGTTTCGGGATATTTATCTAGGATCGGGCTGGGTATGCTTAGGATTTAAACCATGAAAACATTTTACAATATTAGATTAACTATCGAGCCCGATTCTCGATGCTTTCCTATTACAACGTTAACTAATTAAATGATTGAGACTCGTATACGTAATGAACGAACTTCCTGTTCGGCTCAACATTTTGAGGCTAACAATCTCCCTCGAAGTGAGTTCATTGATGACACTCCTTTATGAGATCAATGAGATTGCTTTTGTCGTTTAGCTCATGTGGTCTTGGTCTTTCTCTTTGTTCTTTGTTGTAAGCTTGTTCCTTCATGCTTTGTGATCTTGACTTTGAGCCTTTGTCATTGTCTTTATCGTCTTTGCCATCTTGTGATCTTGTGTCTTTTACCAACATTCTCATATTATGCCTAATCTTGAAAGCTTCAAATCAGAGTTTGCGGAAGTCTTTGTCTTTAAATCTTGAGCTTTCATGATTGTTTGTCTTTGTAGAATGAGCATAAATATGTGGTAATGGAATCTACGTTGGTTGTTGGATACCGTCACCCATTTTAACTGCAGGTTTACGTAAGTGTTAATCGATAAATTGATTTGAAAATCAATCGTCGTATATACTTGTAAAATCGTTTTGTAACACATCTGGAGGTTTTTAATCTTTATCAATTTTCATCAACGTCAATTTCATTTACTGGACCAAATCGTTATCAGTTGTCACAGTTTTGATTCATATAGCATTCGCAAGTCACCTACCAAGAACTTGTTTGAGTTGATCATGGTAGGATTTCCATATTCATTATGAATACTTATAGTATCACTCGAGGTTTCTGTGCAATATCTCAAATGATATTGCGTAGGACTCTTGTTAACAGCTTGTGATTGATGATGTTCAAACATGTTGTTTGAAATGGAATGTGTCCTATCGAGTTTTAGATTGATCTCTTGGCTCTAGATCGATTCGTGCATTTTGGTTTTTGTTCTCGGAGGGCTTGAGTAGATTGCCACATAGTTAATATAACGATCTTAGAATGAGATGGTCAATTGATAGCTTGTGTATCTCCGTGATAATGGAGACAAGTTTTGTTGAGAGTAAACCGAATGGCTGGGTGAGAAGGGTTGTGCATTGCATCACTGGGTTTATGATGTCGTTTTTCCAATGTCAGCAATCAACTTGTGATTCTGACAGCATATGTATTGACCCGGTTTCTGCCTTAAGTTGTGTGGAGGGATTCTGTATGTAGGACCCTTTATCCATACATTTTTTTTTCAATTCTTCAACGGCCTTCGATGCTTACCAGGACGTCATTACTAACACCTTGTTGTGATTGTTCTAGTGTTAGCTCAATCTTAGTCGGCATTATTCCCATATTCATTCATCTCCAATCATACCTAAGGACTGCTATTTCTAACTTTGGATTATCCTTGGGTAGATCCTCCGGTTCTGGTTGGATCATAGGATTGATTCCTAACCTAACCACCTTATGACTTCAGAATCGTCATGAAATTAAGATGTTGTTGGGTATAAGATCGAACCATAAAACCTTTTCTTACTGTTTAGCACATTGAGCCGATTAGATCATATTTTAATTACATTTTCTCCCCTTATTTTAAATAATAAACACTTAGTTTTTGAAATACCTTGTGATTAAAATATGTCTTGAAAATTCCGTGGGAGAAAATATTATTAGCATGAATGGTTTGGAACACTTTGATAATGTTTTAAATACATAAGAATTGTTGATGTTGATGTATCCAAAAACATTAAAACTTTGTTTTTCGAAAAACTCCCCCTCAAAAATAGGAGCAATTGAAAAATTATTGTCTTTTGAAAACATTATGAGGGTTGGAGTGTTGAACACACAATTTTTGAAAGATTATGAATTGTCATCGAGAAATTCTTTTCAAATTGTGTTCAACATTTTGAAAAACCAAATGTTAGAGGACTTCTCTTCTAACGCTAAGGGTAAGCGCACTGATACGTACACTATCCTTTTTCTTGAGCTAAAAACATTGAATGTCTTGAAAGAACAGCTCAAGACCGAGAAACGTTAATTTTCGCGAATGTTGTACGGGGTTGCATGATATTGCTATAGCTGACTGAAGATCGCGGGTGGGATATGTACAACGGTATTTTGTTGTAGTGAAGCATAATCTGAAGCTGTGTCATCTTCCACATTACTTCGAGCACAAGCTTGCAGATAGGGCCACGTAATCTGCATTTGCTGAAGCATTGACAGTGCAAGTTTTTTCTTTGACATCCAGCTTATAAGTTTATCACCAAGGAACTGTATCCCTCCAGAAGTGCTTTTCCGAGTATCAAGGCATCCCGCATGATCATCGTCAGAAAATGCTGTTAGTTCAAATCCAGAATCCTTTGAATACCAGAGTTCCATGTTAATGGTACCCTTTAGGTATTTAAAGATTCTTTTAACCTCCTTGAGGTGCTTTTGAGTTGGTCGAGCTTGATAACATGCACAATAGCATACCGCTTGCACTAAGTCTTGTCTACTAGATGTCAAGTACATGAGTGACCCGATTTTACTACGATAATCAGATTGTCTACGGGTTCTCCACTCAAATCTACATCTAGTTTAGGTTTTGTAGCCAATGGTGTACCAATGGAGTGACAATTGTCCATATTATGCTTTTTCAGAATTTCTAAAGCGTACTTGGCCTGATTGATAAAAATACCTTTTGGGGACTGGTGGATCTGAAGTCCTAAAAAGAATTTCATCTCCCCCATTAAGGACATTTCAAATCTACTGTGCATTAATTTTTCAAATCGTTTTGAATATTTAGGATTTGTCGATCCAAAAATTATGTCATCAACGTAAATTTGCACAAGTAGAATATCCTCCCCGTATTTTATCTTGAATAAAGTTGGGTCAATTGTACCTTTAGTAAAGCCTTTGGACATCAGGAAGTTTGATAGTTCATCGTACCAGGCTCTTGGAGCTTGCTTTAATCCATACAAAGCTTTCCTTAGAAGGTAGACTTTTTCTGGATGATCTGGATCAACGAACCCTTCTGGCTGAGCAACATAAACCTCCTCCTTCAGTGGACCATTAAGAAATGCCGTTTTCACGTCCATCTGATAGATTGGAAAAGACTTGTGTGCTGCGTGGGCAACGAAAATCCGAACTGCTTCCAAGCGAGCAACTGGAGCAAATGATTCTTCAAAATCAATACCCTCTTCCTGAGCATAACCTTTAGCTACAAGTCGTGCTTTGTTGCGAATTACAGTCTGATCTTCATCCTTCTTGTTCTTCCATAACCACTTTAGCTTTATAATCATCTTGCCAAATGGTTTGTCGACTAGTTCCCAGACTTTTAGTCTGTCGAACTGATGAAGTTCATCCTGCATTGCTTCGATCCATGCAGAATCAGCCATTGCCTCCTTAATGTTCTTCGGTTCAACAATACTCACCGTGAGCGCGAACATACACATTTCAGGATCTGTGGCAAGCTGTCGTCTTGTTTGAACTGGCATGGTTGGATTTCCACGAACTTGTTCTAATGGATGATCTCTGGTCCATCGGTAATCATGACTTTGTGGTTGAAATGAATGCACATCGGTATTATCAATGTTGCGTGAGGAAGACTCACCAGTTTCTTGTACCCGAGTACAAAAAGGATTGATAAATTCATCTTCTTGAAACGATGCATTCGGTGCTTGATCATTGTTGTTTTCCTCAGCAAGACCGTGTGTTGGATTGTAATAATCTTCAAGTAAAGGACTGAAGAGAAATTCTAACCCTTGTTGTGACGAATCTGTCTTTTTTGCTGTAGGAACAACATTTTGTCTTGGGGGCACAGGGTCAGAGTTGTCATAATCTGACGCCTTTTGTCCTTGAGGAACGAGGCCTGAAGAGACATTTTCAACAGACATCTCTTGTCATTGTGGTGCGAGGTCTGAACTGTTGTGATCAGACATCATTTCTTTGATTTCATCAAACTTGATATGAATGGACTCAACTATTAAGCGTGTTCTCTTGTTGTAAACACGATATCCCTTCGACTGAGTAGAATATCCCACCATGACACATGGATCCCCTTTTTCTTTCATCTTATCCAGATTTTCCCCATCTCTAGTTATGTAGCAAGTGCAACCAAAGATGTGAAGATGTTTTATTGAAGGTTTCCTGTCATTAATGATGTGATACGCCGTCTTTCCATGAGTCGATATGATGATTGATCTGTTCTGAGTATAGCATGCGGTTGCAACTGCTTCAGCCCAAAATGATAATGGAAGCTTAGAAGCTGAAAGCATCGTTCGAGCAGCCTCAACAAGAGTACGGTTCCGTCTTTCGACAACGCCGTTCTGTTCAGGTGTTCGAGGAGTGGAAGTTTGATGTTCAATGCCTTCTTCTTTGAAATAAGCATGGAGTGTCTTGTTCAAGAACTCTGTGCCTCTGTCAGTACGGACACTAATAACTTGAGCTTGAAGATTGCGTTGAATCATCGTGAGAAAGTCTTTGAGAACTTCTGGTGTTTCATCCTTGGATCGTAGAAAAAGAGTCCAAGTGTATCTTGAATAGTCATCAACAATCACCAGAATATATTTCTTCCCATTTATGCTTGCAACCCGCATTGGACCACACAAGTCCATGTGAAGCAAATTCAGCCTTCCTTTGGAACTTGGAACAGCTTTTGACTTAAATGAGCTTCTTTTTGCTTTACTCATTTCACAAGACGAACAAAGTTGATCCTTGACATATGTCACACAAGCGTCATGATTAGCATTAAAGACACATTTCTGACATGTCGAGCAAACAAAATGTTTGGAGTCAAAAAAATTTCTAGGGATCCTAGAGTGGGCCAATCATGTGATGAGGTTTTTTACAGAGGCAGTTTCTCCTCCCTTAGGGCAAATGATGTGTTGTGACTGGTTTTGACATGTCGTTGTTCACATAAACTTGGGAGGGCAAACCGTGGTTTGAAATTTAGGTCTTTCAGACTTAAGAGGCAGTCGGTTGTCTAACAACGATTGGTTTTTGAGTGGTTGTACAATCGGTGTTTCCCAGATTGATGCTTTGCATAACTTAGTATGCACACTATTTCTGTTAGTTTCTTAAACTCATTTTCAATGCTTGCAATTGCAAACCCCTTTTTCTGAATCTGAGCTAGTACATCAGCATTTTCATTAGACTTTTTGTTCAGTTGTTCCATTAAAGAGTCATTATGATTTTTGGTCTGAACTCGTGTCCTTTTGATAGAATCAAAAAGATCTTTGTAAGTCTGTTTCAAGTGCTCTTTTTCCTTATGTAACTGCTCATTCTCTACAAGTAATTTAGGCCTCTTTGTTCAATTCTGATGTTATTGTTTTTCAATTACATCGATGTCATTTTTAACCTTGGCTTCATTACCTTTTTCGTTCAAAAATTTACTTTGTTGCCCTGATGTTAAAACATTGTTTTCCATTTGTAATTGTAGTTCAAGATTGATACAATGTGCTTGTGTTTCCAAAATATTTTTGAAATCTCTGGGGCAACGATCTTTTTGAGACAAACATTTTCAGACTCGAGTGATTGATCTGAGAGTTCAATTGTCTTGTCATCAGTTAATTTAGCAGGCAAAGGACGTATGTCATGACATTGTTCAGCATTCTGGTCAACCTTTCCTTCATTATTGAATTCAGGTTGCTCAGTATGCTGTTGTCCTTGCAGATAACATTTTCCTTAGCATTCATTTTGTACCTCAGCCATTGGCTCTTCAGCATATATGGGCTCTGATTCTGCTCATCATACATGTGCATCATTCCCTGATCTGATGCTTGATATCCTGCTCTTTGATTCTTTGTGATTCTGTCCCATTGCTTTCAATGATAACTAAACTAGCATCCAATGCTTTACTCGAATCAACCTTTTCCTCTGTCGTCTGCATCAGTCTTTCATTCACCCTGCTGTCATACTCCATTTTATGCAGCGCTCTTTTCTCAATCGACTTTTTAACATAATCCATGTTTTGGATCAGTGTATCACGGAATTCTGGAATATCGAGTCGAGTGTATTCTAGAAAGTAGTTTCGTGTCATTACAATATATTCATCATTCAAATAAATCTTTGACTTGATGAACATCTGAAACTGTGTCTCGAGAACTTTAAAAGAGGCCATGGATCCAATCTCTTGAAATTCGTTGTTATCAAGTTGCTTTTGAAGTTGATCCATGTTTAGGAACATCGTGCCTGTGAAAGTCTCTAGATCTTGACAAAAAAGTGTCGTAAATGCGCGTTTGAATCCATCCTCGGTTCGACTTCCTTTTAAGTCGTTGTTTAAAAGACACTTGAGGTGTGAATGAAGTCGTTGAAAAGATACCATGCAACTTTCTTTTGTTTTGTCTTGAATTAGTTGCATTTGTTGTATTTCTGAATCTGAACACGAAGATAAGGTATCTTTCTTCTCCATTTTATCGTGAATTATGAAGTGTGAAAATTGTTGGATCTTAAGTGGATGAGTTGTGATTGAGGTTGTGGTTGTGTAAGCAATTCACGTTCACGGGATTTTACACGTCTATGATTAAAACCGATAAATGAATTAACGGGATTTTACAAAATCAATAGAAAACCGTGAATGATTTGATTCGGAATCAGCGGCCAATGATTTAATTGTCTAAAAACAGATAATTTTCTGGCTAGGGTTAAAGCTGTTTGTTTAAATAGGCTCACCAAACTGAAACGGGCCTAAAAATACAGATGGGCCGTGAGCTAGAACAAAAACAAGTCTAACACAAATTCCAAAAAAACTAAAAAATGTCAATAAATCATAGTAAACGAGTGTTTTGGGCCTCGAAAAATCCTTAACCAGCTAAAGGGTGGTTATAGCGGCTTTCGTCTCGTTTTTCTCTTCGATTTGAGAGGTCACGGGCCTAAAACGGACTTACGGATCAAAAGTTATGGCTGTTTTACTGAAACCCTTTTCTTCACACAAAAAATTCTTAGTAAACCGCTGCCAATTAGTAACTCGCTGTTTGATAACTCGCCGTTTAGCAACTCGCTGTTTAGCAACTCGCTGTTTAGCAACTCGCTGTTTTAGCAACTCGCTGTTTTAGCAACTCGCTGTTTTAGCAACTCGCTGTTTTAGCAACTCGCTGTTTTAGCAACTCGCTGTTTTAGCAACTCGCTGTTTTAGCAACTCGCCTCGCGTTTAGCAACTCATTGTTTGATAACTTCGCCGTTTAGCAACTAGTTTTTTTAAGCAACTCGCCTGTTATTATCAACTCGCAGTTTAGCAACATCACATGTTTTTGGTCAACAAACCGCCGTTGACTATTGTCCTTAAATCTGGATCTTGTCACCCTAGCAAGTCAAACCGCCGTCTAATAGTATAATTATTTAATCACTCTCCACGCAAGAACAACAAGTACGAATTAAGCAATATTCAACCCAATAAGCTTTTAGCCACGAAAATAATCTATGATATATGCAAGTACTAAGCGTGCTCTAAGAAGATTTAACACACAATAATCATGTAAATCTTTTGTATCTCCAAAAAAAAACCAATCAACTCTCCACGAAGAACATAGAATAAATTCGAGACCTATTTGCTAATTTCAAGCTTGAGGCTTGATTATCACTTGTAGGAGTAACAATTATCATCCATAGCTTATATCACACCTGAAAAGACACGCACGATTAACCATCCAATCCAGCCTAAAAAACTTAATTTTAGAGCCGTGGTATTTAGGACCAAAATTAGCCACGAAATTTTCTAAATTAACCACAAGAATCAAACACAAATCCACCCTTGATGCACTGATGGCCAATTGTAAGGATCCCTACAACTTCATAACATATAACAATACCACGAATCGAACTAGAAAGAGAAAGAGAGTGAGTTGAACGTTTAGAAAGAAAGATAAGAGAGATAGAGAGATGAAGAAAAATGAAAATGGAGAATTATTAGAAATAGAACAACTGAGCTTTTTCCTAAATAAGAAAAAGGCTTATATACCCTCGTCACAGTTTAATTACGCTGCGGGGAATATTTTAACTAAGGAGGACCCCACCCGTCTCTGGTTTTGCTTGGATTAAACCCGAAACATATACAATATTAGATTCACTTAAAAAAAAATCGAGCCCGATTCACCGATAATATCCGTATAACAACGGTAACTAATTATAGACCGAGAGTCCATCGTAGAGTGACCGAGCTTCCCTTGTTCTGACTCAATAAATTGAGAGGCTAACAAATGTCAACAAAATTGTTTAAGTATGGCCTCTATAAATACGATCTAGAACTAACTAATATTTTGGAACCTATGAATCCTAGGTGTTCCACTCTGTCCAATACTCCATTTGATTGTATAGGTTTGGGGGGGGGGGGGGGGGTCTTTCCCTTCTAATGTGTTGTCGTTTTGCAGCTCTTAGAAGATAATTCTATTTCATCGTCGACTCTAGTTGCTCAAAAGCACAATACGTTAACTCAAGCTCCCTAAGTAATTTTGTTGGAGGAAATTCTGTGGTACGGTGAAGTATTTTGGTAAATGATCAAATTGAACCCGATTCTTGTTATGAGATCTGGTCAAGGGAACTCTCACTATCCAGAGGGTTTTATTACAATCGAAGAGGTAAATCAAATTTATTCTTGTTGGTCAATTCTTGATGCGATTTGGAGTTTCTTTTCGGAAGTCTACATGTTACAATATCTTTGATTCAAAGAGAAATGTACCTACTCCCAGGTTCTCATGGCCAGATCTTGTTTTCCCATCACGTCTTCAAGACACATCCACTCCCAATCCAATTTGCTTAATGGCTAAAGCTACCTCGTCACAAGCATGGTTATGGCATCGTCGTCTTTCTCACTTGAACTTCGATTCCATTAACTTGCTTTCAAATAATGATATTGTGATTGGTCTTCCAAAGCTAAAATTAATCAAAGATCATCTTTGTTCTTCTTATGAGTTAGGAAAAGCCAAACGAAAGTCTTTTCACACAAAGACTACCCCGAGCTCTAAAAGAAGGTTACAACTTCTACACATGGACTTATGTGGTCCCATGCGGGTAGAAAGTATTAATGGAAAGAAATATGTTCTTGTAATTGTTGATGACTACTCCAGATATACTTGGACTCACTTCTTGAGGTCCAAATACGAAACACCTGAAGTTCTCATTGATTTCCTCAGACTTGTTCAAAGAGGACTTCATGCTCAAGTAAGAACCGTACAAACTGACAAAGGCACTGGATTTTTAAACAAAACTCTACATGCATACTTTGCAACAGAAGATATAAGACACCAAACGTCCGTTGCTCGAACACCTGAACAAAACAGCGTTGTAGAAAGACGAAACCGTACTCTTGTTGAGCTGCTACATAAAGAAAATAACAATGCTAAGTCACACGCTAAATTTCCTTACTTTCTTCTCTTCTTGGACTGAAGCAATTTGCAACAGACATATTTACTCAAAACCGTTCACACATATTTCCTCCTCGACATGGAGTAAAACACCATACAGTACACATCAATATCCTAAAACCGTCTGTTAAGTTCTTTCACATTTTTAGGTCTCTTTGCTACATCGTCAGAGATGATGAAAATCTTGACAAAATGAAGGAAAAAGGTGATGCATGTATCTTTGTAGGGTATTCTACTCTTCAAGGAGCGTACGCGGTAAAACAAGAAACAAGAGTGATGATTTGAGAACCATCAAGACAGCTTGAACGAATTTACTCTGATGGAGTCAGATCATGTCAAATCTGACCCTGTTCCACAATGTCTAACAATGGCACTTGAACATGCCAGTTTAAATCTCGGTCCCCAAAGTCTAGAATATGTTCCTCAACCAGGCGAGACAGTAACAACGTCAAATGAGCTAGATTTTCTATTTAGTCTGATGTTCGATGAATTACTCAATGGAAATATTGAAGTTGTGTCAAAGTCTTCCGCTGTAACTACTGTTG
The DNA here is from genome assembly GCA_026074375.1 of Tanacetum coccineum. Classification (NCBI taxonomy): domain Eukaryota; kingdom Viridiplantae; phylum Streptophyta; class Magnoliopsida; order Asterales; family Asteraceae; genus Tanacetum; species Tanacetum coccineum. Next base: position 19,867 of record BQNB010009335.1, on the reverse strand, counting down.
ATGCACCTAATCAACGTTAACAACAACACACAACTCCATCTACTACAACAACCGTTGCTGCAGATACACCTCTATTGATCATTCAAACAACACATAAAACTACAAGTCAAGCACCAACTGTTACTGCTACTGAGAACATTAATCAAGCAGAAACTAATAAATAAAAGTGCAAAGGTTGAAGTAGACAATTTATCACGAACATCTTCATACACCTACAAATCGATGATAGAACATCTTCTCGAATTGACTCGTCAAACATTCATACATTCTTACAACGACATCCTTCAGAACATCATAACAAAGAATCATGTCCATTGAACAAGTCCAGTAAGAAATGCCCATCTCAATTCAATTAGAACAAGACATCAGCTAGAAATAGATGGCGAGATATGTATGTTCGCACTCACCGTGAGTCGAACTGAACCAAAGAACATCAAAGAATCCATGGCTGATTCTGCATGGATTGCAGCGATGCAAGAAGAACTTCACCAGTTTGATCGATTAGATGCATGGGAATTAGTCAATAGACCCTTATGTAAAAATGTCATTAACGTAAAGTCGCTCTGGAAAAACAAACTTAATAAGAATAATACTGTAATTCACAACAGAGCAACTTTTTCTATGTTAGAAACAGGATAAACCAACATGAAGGAAATCGAATTTCGAAGATGGTCAATTTTGTCTCATTTTGCTCTCCTGTTGGAAGCAGTCAGGCTATTCGTTGCGTATGCCGCACATAAGTCATTTCCTATCTATCAGATGGACGTAAATGTGACACCCCGTAAATTTCTGATCAATATTTTAGCCGTTTCCATTTGGTAAATTGGTAATTTTAGTGTTTCGTTTAATTTGTACGTTTAACCAGGAAGTTGTCTCGCGTTTATCGAAAGTCTCGCAATACTGGAAGCGTTTCCGGGTTTTCAATATCGATCATAGACTATCGTTCTTACACCGTTTTTACGTTTTTAGTCCGAATGTTAAAACATCAAAATATTACAGTAAAGTCGCTATTCATTTTTGTTATTTGCGTGTTTCGGATATAGATAGTAGTTTATACTTGTGCATGGAACCCTTGAAATTAAATCTACTCAAGCACTATATCTCTAGAATGTTGGAGACTAAATTCCCCCCTTTAGCTCATGCATGCCACCGAATACCACAAGCACACACACATAGGATGCTTATTTTTTTGAATTTTGGAATCAAAGAGACATACTTCCCTCAAACTAGCAAAGGACTAGTCCTCTCTTTGTCTTTCATTGGAAGATTAAATTGGTCCCCCTTGGGGCCTTGTCCTTGCTGACGGTAACACACACACACACATACACTCATTAGATTTAAATTTATACCTTACAAGTTAACATCCAAGGTCCTTTATATTTCATTCATTCTTATCATTCTCCATTCAACAAACACACACATTTGGAACACGAAAATGTGTCAACACTTCAAGTTGTAACAGGTCTTAGCTCGTAGTTAGTGTAATGATTAGATTAGTAATCTAGTCCAGCCCAAGGTCTATGGGAAGCCCATCATAGCCCATGGCCGGCCTCTAGGACCTATATAAGCCCCTCTCCTAGTCTTGGAGAGGGTTGGTTGTTCCATTTTTCCATCATTCAATTTTATACAATTCATCCATTTTTCCATACATTCTATCTCTAACATCACAACCCACATCTCACTCTTGTTTTTGGTTTGATCATAAGATTACTAGAATTCTACAATTGGTATCAAGAGCCATGGAGTGATGTGTTTAGTTTTTGTGTTTGATTTGTGTTCAAAAACCTTTACAAAGAGCAAAATAGTGATTCAAATTTTTTGGCTTAAAAACCTTAAAGTCTTTATTTTTATTGTTCCTATAGGGTTAGTAACACTAGTTGTACAAGAATTTTTTGCTAAAAACCATTAAAAATCGTGTCTTTTTGAGTTTTGAAAATTTGAGTTTCGTAGTTGTTGGAACCGAACGAGGAGAACCGAACGAGATTTCTAGTGTTGGAACCGAACGAGGAGAACCGAACGAGATTTCTAGTGTTGGAACCGAACGAGTAGAACCGAACTAGATTACTGTAGTTCGAACCTAACGAGCCGTTTACTTTGGGAACCGAACTAGCTAATCTTATTCGGGAACCGAACGAGCTAAATACTTTGGGAACCGAACTAGCTAATCTTATTTGGGAACCGAACGAGCTAAATACTTTGGGAACCGAACTAGCTACTCTTATTTGGGAACCGAACGAGCTAATTACTTTGGGGACCGAACTAGCTAGGATCAAACTAGTTAACTTGACAATCGAACTAGTGACAACCGAACTAGTCGGACCGAACGAGTCGGACCGAACGAGTAGGACCGAACTAGTGACAACCGAACAAGAAGGACCGAATGAGTAGGACCGAACTAGGTATACTTTGACGATCGAACTAGTGATAACCGAACTAGAAGGACCGAACGAGTAGGACCGAACTAGTTACAAATTTTGTCAACCGAACTAGTGAAACCAACTTAAGTTTAAACTTAACAACTCGTTTTTAAATTATACGGTTATTTCTTTGACTTGTAAAATCCCGTGAAACAAACACTTGTTTTCCCGGTTTTGTCAATCATTTCAAGGCTCAATAATCACATAACCAAACACAATTTCTTTCTACCACCGATCGATCAATCTGTAATCTTTTGGATACCACAATGACGACTCTTGCTGATAAGTCACTTCTCTCTGGAGGAGACAACAAACCACCGATGCTTGAAAAACACTTGTATGATTTGTAGGTCCTTATAAACAGGATCTGAATGAGCCTTGAACGACTGATAGTTCTTTGGATAAATCCAAAGATCCTATAAGA
>BQNB010009335.1:3467-13579 GCA_026074375.1 Tanacetum coccineum | reverse complement strand
TTTTTCCCGAATATTTTCTTTTTTTGGGACGGTTTTGTAAATTTTTTTACGGGAATTTTTGTGTAAGAAAATCGTAAATATTTAAAATGTGAGGGTCCGTTTTGTATTTTTTTTTACTTTGGGCTAGATTTTAGGCTATTTTTTGGTTTTTTTGGCTAATTTTTTGCCGGATATTTCTTTTTTTTTTACGATTCGGAATTTTTTTTTTTTGCGTTGGGACGAGTTAATTTTTTCCCGAATATTTTCTTTTTTTGGGACGGTTCGATATCTTTTTTTTGGGCCGATGAATGTAAAAAAGTTGTGAACAATAAAAATTTGACGTGTTTTTTTTGTTAATTTTTTACGGGATTTTTGTGTAAGAAAATCGTAAATAGTTAAAAGTTGAGGGACCGTTTTGTATTTTTTTTTTACTTTGGGCTAGATTTCAGGCTAATTTTGGGCTAGTTTTTTTTTTTTTACTTTGGGCCACATTTTATGCGAATTTTAGGCTAGTTTGTCGACAAATGTGTATATTAGTAATAATTTTTTTTATATGTCTTATGTGTTGGGCCTCATGTTTAAAGTGTTATTTTTTTTGCTATATGGTTTTTTTAATATAATGAGTTGTACGTTTGTGACCATATCGATTATTTTAAAGTTATTAGGTATCGAAGATTTTCCGCGGGTATTTTTTTATCTGAATAAATCGGAACTTTTGTAATATTTTTTTCCCTCCTACTTTGTGCATACAAATTTAAAAAAAAACAAAAACAAAATAATTAAAAAAAAAACCAAAATCGAACTGACTCAAAATAAGAGTCCATTACTGTAGCACTGTAGATCCACTGTCAAAACGACAGTGGATTTGTCCGTGAATGTGTAATATATTAATTTGATTTATTAATCCCATGTTCATCAATTAAAATTTTCGTCAATCCAATGTTCCTTTACACACAACCAAATTACTTATTACTACTTGACTCGAACATAAACTAAAAAAAAACATATTTCTGCTAGATACATGACTTCTAGAAGATACTAAGGCCAAAACAGCCACCAACATTAATATATAATACATTTGCGGACAAATCCACTTTCGTTTTGACAGTGGGCCACATTGCTACAGTAATGGGCTCTCATTTTGGGTCAGTCCGATTTTGGTTTTTTTCTTTTATTTTTTTAAATTTTTTTGTTTTTGTTTTTTTTAAATTTGTATGCACAAAGTATGAGGAAAAAAAATATTACAAAAGTTCCGATTTATTCAGATAAAAAAAATACTCGCGGAAGCATCTTCGATACCTAATAACTTTAAAATAATCGATATGGTCACAAACGTGCAACCCATTATATTAAAAAAACCCATATATAAAAAAAACACTTTAAACATGAGGCCCAACACATAAGCCATATAAAAAAATTATTACTAATATACACATTTGTCGACAAACTAGCCTAAAATTCGCATACAATGTGGCCCAAAGCAAAAAAAAAAAACTAGCCCAAAATTAGCCTGAAATCTGGCCAAAGTAAAAAAAATACAAAACGGTCCCTCAACTTTTAACTATTTACGATTTTCTTACACAAAAAATCCCGTAAAAAAATTAACAAAAAAAACACGTCAAGTTTTTATTGATCACAACTTTTTTACATTCATCGGCAAAAAAAAAAGATATCGAACCGTCCCAAAAAAAGAAAATATTCGTGAAAAAATTAACCCGTCCCAACGCAAAAAAAAATTCCCGAATCGTAAAAAGAATATTTGACCCGATAAGACCCGACCCGATAAGCCTTATCGGGTTCGGGTTCGGGTTCGGGTCGGGTCGGGTCAACCCGATCCGATTGACACCCCTAATTGTCACCTATGAAACCGGCTATGACTTGTCAAAATAGGTAATATTACTGGTTCTCTGCCACATCAGTATAACGGGCCCACTTTTTTTATATACTTAGGGGGTGTTTGTTTGAGGGGTATGGAATGAGTACAATGAGTTTGATTGCCAATAAATGTGTTTGGTTAAATTAATGGGCCTACAAATTGAATTTCAAACCTTTAAATAATGGTCATTTTTATACCACCCTAACTAGGGTGGTATACTCATTCCTATACCACCTCAAAATTAAACCCACACCCATAGTCATTCCAAATAATAATCCAAACGGGCCTTTAGTTTTTTTGTTTGACCCAAAACATAAACACAAAACTCAAGTTCTAACGTGTATATTTTCCCCCCTTCAAAACCTAAACCCCAAATCAAAAAAGACTAGAAACTATAAGGATATAACATAGCTCAAAATTATAAGATACTATGTCAACATGATCGCAGCAAAACGGGACCCACTGAAGAGTTGAGTATTTCACTAAGGGCCAACTGTACTTCGCTAGAACCATGCTCGCAGCTAATGAAGCTTGAAAACAAAGGAAAAAAGCTAGATAAATTTTTCTCAAATTAAGACCTTTTGACAAAGGTCAACAAATTGAGAGACTGCTTTTGATTCTTCATAAAATGGAGGTCGGCCAACCGCAAGATTTTGTACAAACATGAGGCTGGTTTGATAGGATTCGACTTCAAGTTGTAATAATGATGGGTCCTGCATTTGTGTCATTGAGCTAAGCTCTTGTAGCTTGGAACGTAATGTGACATAATCATCTTGTGGGCATGATTTTCCACTTTATGCAATGCATCAAAAAGTACTAAGGTGTGTTTGTTGATTAGGTTTGTGGTCTATACGTGTTGTAAGATCTCTTATATTTGGCTTGACAAATTCATACAAGTATATGTTAGATCTCCTTCTAACTAGTGATATATTGGAGCAAACTAATTATCTTACAAAGAAAAGTCAGCATAAGAAGTCGAATTTCAGTAAGGTTTACTCCCTTCATCCAAAAAAATATGCGTTTGACCGGAAGATAGTTCAATAAAAAGTATCCCCTAATGATCAAATTTAATAAATCTAAAAATTTCCCTTAATAATACGGCACTGATAAAACTTGTAGACCACAAATTATCTCACCAATATTATGCAAAGCCTCCCATCTTTTGGATGTGCCATATATATTACCATCGTAGCATTAAAATCACAAAAATACCTTCTGATTGAACGTCTGATAAGCAAAACAGATAAACCCACCTGGATCAATAAAAGTTGAACAGCAGCGCGGCACTTGATTCTTGTTAGGTTTGCCTTTAACCATCGTGATTATAAAAGGAATTGCATTCGATTGAATTTCAGGTTAACTAATTGGTGTTGATGAGAAATTAGGGTTCATAAGATTAATTTGGGGAAAAAGAAGAGTGAGAAAATGATACTAAAAAAAAACATAGTGACTGTGTACAACTTACCCGGTTATAGCCGGTAACCCATCACAAATTGTGACGATATTGATGGTAATAGAACATAAATACTGGGTATATGTGTGACAATGGTATTTCCCAAAACTCGTTACCTATATGTGAAAATTTGTATAAGCACATAGACTTAACCTTAGAGGCCTCGGTGTAGTAACGCCGGCAACGGCGTTGGCCGGCGTTACTACACCCCACCTTGGTGTTGCCCAACGCCGTTGGGCTCGGCGTTGGCCGGCCAACGCGCGTTGGGGTGTTTTTTTTAAAAAAAAATTTCATTTTACCCCCCTAACGGCTATAATTTAAATTTTAATCTTTCCCCTCAATTTTGAAATGTTTCATTTTAGCCCCTAACGGTATGTATTTTAAAAAAAAAATATTAAAATATTTTTTCATTTTACCCCCTTTTAAAACCGGCTGATTGTAAAAAAAAAATTCATTGTACCCCCACCTCACTCAAATCCAACTATAAGAGACATCACATTTACTAATTACAAAATCACATACCCCCTAATTCACCACTCTTCAAATACAAACATACATCTTTTTTAGCAATCAAAAAAAATGTCTGATATTTCCCAAAAACAAACAAGTTTAATGAATCTCCTCACCGGGGCGATGACGCAGGAACAGTTTCAACATACCAACAAGAACATACAACAAGCTTTTTTTCCGCTGGATCAATCACAAATCATAAAAAACCGTTGATTTAGTAATCTACAACAAAACCCACCATCTTTCCAATCAGAATCTTCTCAAACACATCACTCATCCCTCAACAAGTCGATTCGCCAAATAAAAAAAGGCGGTGGGTGGGGGTTGGGGTCGCAAAGAAAAAAATGGCCCCGAAAGGGGAAAAAAAATGTTTGAAGACGAGCCCCAAGAGCCTTGGTAGCAGCGGACCGTTGGTAACGGTCGAAGGCAAGAAGAACTTTGCTTTGAAACATGTTACAGTGGGCCGTTTCCGAAGGATAATTATGTCGGGGAGAAGTCACCTAAGCATGAGACGTTTTGGTTATCGGGTTTTTTGAACGAGTTCAATTCGAAAAAATTTTCTAAACCGTACGAAGGATAAGGATCACTTTGATAGTAATTGGCATCGTTGTATGCCAATTGCCTCAAAAGTTCAACGCCGCGTACAAACGGGCCAAAACGTTTGGGGGAAAATGTGTCGGGAAAAAAACGATTTGTGGATTATTTTAAACGGGCTCAAAGTATTTACCGTGAACGAGCATTTGTGGGGTAGCGTTTTCTCAAGGAAGTTGCTTGGGGCAGTTTTTGAGATTCCACGAAATGGGTCGCTCCGGAACAATGGACTTAAACGGAGCGGTCCACGAGGATAGCCAGGTGGGCTTCTATTCCGGGTCAGATGCTTACGACCTGTCCGCTCGGAAAATACAACGGCCCGCCGCCTAAAGTAAAGCAAACCGACGCAACGGCGAGCACCGGTGGAAGTAGCGGGTCGGCCCCAATTCGGGGTGAGCTTGGAGCAGGAGTTCGTCTGAAACGGGAAGCCGCCGAAAGGCTTTTGAAGCTCAAGACGATAAAAGACCCGCACACTATTGCCGGTTGGAAGGAGTTGAGGTTTTAAGATACTAGCACCCAATGGATTTGGACGAAGTCGACGCCTATTGGATCAGAAGCAAAAAAAATTGATCAAAAATACAAAATGAAAAATGATTTGAGTGCCGATGGACGCAAGACCGAAGGACGAAGTCGAGTAGTTTTTTTTAATTTCGTTTAATGTATTTGTTAGATTTTAGTAATGTTTTTTTTATATTTTCGTAATAATTTTTTTAACTTTTGTAAAGTTTTTTATTTATTTCGTAATGTAGTTTTTTTTAATTCGTTTTTGTTTTTTTTTAATTCGTAATGTGTTTTATTTTATGTAATTTGTATGTTTAATTATGAATGAAATGGTTAGTTTGTTAAAAGAATGAAATAATTGTTTAGGGGGTTTTATGAAAATAAAGAGGTGAGTGGTGTTATTTTGTGTTATGATTAGAGGAGTGGTGTTGGTGTTATGCTGATGTGTCGCTGATGTGGCACCCAAAAAATGGTGTTGCCAAGTTACGATACCTGACACTCTTATAAATAGTTATAAACATAACAATTTACATAATGACTAAATGACCCTTAACTTATTAACCTAAGAAGTACGATCATCACTTCAAAAGGTAACAACCACTATACAAATTAAGAAATTAAAATTAATATTACTAATATAAAAAAAATTATTGTTAGCCATTTACCTCAGATCTTATATATCCTTTTGCATGTCGAAAAAAAAGAACACAAGGGTTGGTTGGTTAATGTATGCTGAATTCACGTGTGTTAGAGCATACGGAGCATATAAGATTGAAGATACTTAAGATATATTTTCAAAAAGACCGATAACATACTAATTTTATGGATAAATGTCGCTAATTAACTTTTAAATTTTGTTCAATATACGTAATATGACCGGGTAAGTACCTGTTACCATTAAGAAAAGTTACAGTTTTGGTCCTTGTGGTTTGCGTTGACTTCCACAGTTAGTCCATTGACTTTTTTTCAGTTAGAAAAGTTACGGTAATGGTCCATTTGATTTGCGTTGACTTTCACCTTTAGTCCTTTGACTTTTCTTCCACATACAACTTTTAAATTTTTTTTTTTTTCATTTATTCGTACATTTTTTTGTTTTTTTTCTCAAATTTCAAACAATGTACGTAATATGACCGGTATGTTACTAGTTTAACGGTTACCACTTAGAAAAATTACACGAATGGTCATTTTTACACTTATTATACATATACTTTAACGTAGGGGTGAGCAAAATGGACCGCGGACCGGACCAGACCGAGAAACAGGCCCGAATCGGATCGAACCTATTTCGGTCCAGTCCTAGGTCCATCATTTTTCTTATTTTCGGTCCTCGGTCCGATTCGGTCTTACGAAAAAACCTACAATTATGCCTTGTTGGACCGGACCGGACCGAAGACCGAACCGGACCGGACCGGACCATTTCGGTCCAGTGTTTTAGCCAAAGTCGGTTTTGGTCCGGTCTGGTTTTGGTTGGTCCGGTCTGGTTTTCGGACAGGGAGCACCCTACTTTAATGCAACGTTTAGAATTTTTTTTTTTACTTTTTTTCATTTTTTAATTCGAGTTTTTGTATTTTTTTTTTTTCTTTTTTCTTTCAGAGTGATAATTTTTTTCTTCACTTTTACACTTATTATACTTATATTTAAACGCGACGTTTAGGAAAAAATTATTTTCAAGAAATAATAGTCACAAGAGGGGTGTGTAATGAAAAAAATTTAAGTCATATGAGGGCGTTAGTTTTAAAAAAAAAGTTTAACGCAACGTTTAGAACTTTTTTTCCTAAAAAGAGGTTTTTTTGGGGAAAGCTACAAACACGCAAGATACATTTTTAAAAAGACGGATATACGTAACATACTAACTTTATAGTTGAACGTCGCTAATTAGCTTTCGAATTTTGTTCAATATATGTAATATGACCGGGTATATGACCTGTTTACCTATTACCACTTATTAAAGTTACAGTAATGGTCCCTGCGGTTTGCGTTGACTTCCACCGTTAGTCTCTTGTCATGTCTTTTTTTTAAATAACTTTAGCTGTTAGTCCCTTGTTAAACAAGTAACTTTCACCGTTAGTCATGTTTTTAACCATTGATTCTTTTTTTTAACTGTTAATTTCATGTCATGTTTATTTTATTTTTTATTTATTTCTTATATAACTTTAGCCGATTATTCGATACACTTATTTTGACCCCATTTTTACACCAACGATTCCACCTATTGCACTATAACAAAGGATAAGTACCTTAGTTTACAATTTTTTTACGTTTATTACACTAATCTTTTTACATTTATTCACACTCTTTTTTTACACTTATTACACTTTTTTACATTATTTTTTTACTTTTTTCATTTATTCATGCGCTAATTTTTTTTAGCACTTCAAAAAATGGCACTAATTTTTTTTGACACTTATTACACTTCTAATAATAATAATAATAATAATAATAATAATAATAGGATATTTTAGTACTCTGCATTACCAAGCCAAGGGTATTCTTGTAACTTTACATAAAGTGGTAAAATTAACGGTTAAAGAAACATTGGACTGAAATTCTTACGGATTGTCAGACTTTGAAGTGGATTTGATTTTTTTACATGGAATGAAAATGAAATAACCGGTAAACCACAAGGACAAAAAATGTAGTTAACTCAAATATTTTTGCACAACTTTTAAGGGCATCCACTATGGTGGGTTTATAAAAATGTCTAAAAAGATGAAACTATCTATGTTTCATTTCAAACATAGTGGACACTCATTTCATTTCTACGTGACATGAAGAGGTCTTAATTCTTGAACCTCTTTATGAATTCGACACATTTAATGCATTTAAATTTTGAGACTCAAATTATTCTCTCGTTGTAACATGTTTTCTTCTTTTTCTCGTTGGTACTAAGAGAAAAGGGTGTAGTAACGCACACCCCAGGTGTTGGACTGATGTGGCCTCACGTTGGGTTGTGTTACTGCACCAGTGCCTCGCGTTGAATTGCTCGTTAGTTAACCAACGAGCGTTGGTCTCTTGTTTCTTTTTTCTTTTATTATTACATTTTCAAACATAGCGGCTAGTTTTGTTAAAAAAAATTATAACCGTTTAATAATGGCTACTTTAAAAAATCCTTTATATCACATTTTTAACACACAAACAAAACACTTTCACTTTGAAATATGAATCCGAATTCAAATTATAAGAACAAATATGTTTTCGAAGACGATGACGAAAGCGACATTTTGTTTATGACGAAAGCTATTGTCACACCCCGTCAACGGCGGAAACAAGAAAATGTGACATACTGATTTACATTACACAAGATACAAGATCATACCATCAATTTACAAAAGATTTAGATTTACAATAGTTACAAGTTTACACTTTTAAATCAAAGTGAACAAGTCTCAAGTTAACACCCCACATGTGTACTTCTTAAATTTCCATTTCTCCCGATTTACCTTAGTTCTCAACACACCTGAAAATGATACTCGAAAAGGTCAACAATAATGTTGGTGAGCTCGTAGGTTTGAAGAAAAACCCAGTCGTTGTGCCAATATTTCAAATAGTGGACAATTATGCAATATGACCGTGAATATATGCAAAACATTCAAATTTCATGACTAAGCATCCCCGCTAATCATACACCATGACATAGCATCCCCGTGCTAGTCGTCACAATAGCATATACCTATGCTTTTGGAGTCACAACTCCAAGGTCACCCGCACCTAAAGCCTACCAGCTGGACCATCATAAACATAGCAAATCCATGCTAATCACATACCTTGGCATGCATCTCGATGAACGCAAGTACAATCAAACCACATAATATTCACATAGCATTCATAAGCACATAACATTGTCCCAACAAATCTAATCGACTAACGTTTTATCTTTTGGCACACTTAATAAACGGCCTTAGATTTACGTAGGTACCCCTTTTAAAACATCGAGGACGATGTTTAGTTCTAGTATGGGGGGGATCTTCGATTTGATTGTTGCCTGCAGCCGTTGTTGTCACGTAATCCCGTTTTTACCACCAAAATTTTTGCAAAAATACCAAAAAAATGAAAAAATTTAAAAATTTTCAAAAATAAAATAAGTGTTTTGTCACAGTTTTGACTTTCCCAATGGGTAGAATGAGAATAAATTTTGACTCGATCGGGCGTGTTGAGCCCTAGCTTTGTCCCTTAACCATTTAATAAACGAAAGTTTATTAGGCTAAGCATTCGCGGATCCTTTTATTAGGGATTTTAAATTTGCGAAGAACGGAAAATGATAGTGTTATTTACAAGTAGGATGCTAAACAAAGGATTATTTGGAAATCTTAAAAGCTTATAGGTGTAACTTGTCGCTTTTTCTCCCAGAAGCTCTTAACCTGACTAATAAACGTGCTTAATTTTGCTTTAACTTTAAACCGACATTTTCTAAAAAGAAGCTCTTTCGGAAACGAAAATATTCATCTTAGTTCAGCTTTATACTTGAGTTTCTAAAACGAAATTTTCTCTATTACGGAAAATATCTTATAAAAAAATGAAAAATGATGAAAAAATGAAAAAATAAATGAATAATATAAACTGTGGGCTGATAAAGGTTTACTGCATCTTGCCGGCTCACAACCGATGTTGCAGTCTTCAAAACAAGGCCCATAGTGAGATAATAAATGCCAAAGTGCATTCGTAAGTGTCATCAATAAGAAACCGTCGTCAGACTAAGTCACTACATCTTGTCGGAGGCGTGGCCGATGTTGTAGTCATGTAAATGATGACGGTAGTATAGTATATAGCAATAAATGACTAATAAGGATAATTTAATGGTTAAGATTTCTTTTTCTAAACTCAAGTATAATTTTGAACTAAGAATAACTTGCTTTAAGACTTCAAAAGTTGTTGGTTGCCGTCGGTAGATTATTTCGATTAAGTATTCTCCGTGGGGTGTCAAAAACATGGAATAATCGCACCAATGAGATCATTAAATTTTTGATGTTTGCGTTCTTTGAGTAGTATTGTTTATTTAGCGATAAATCTAAGAAATTCGGCCTAAAAGGATGGAGTATCCCGCTATTACATTGCGAACATTCTCCTGTGGGGTCTCAACCTGATAACCTAAGTCGAACTCGGCTGGGATCTATCGAGAATATGCTGGTTGGTGGGTGATCTAGTCTTTTCCCCAGATTTCTTCAGAAATATCGTTATGCACATAAACTATACTACTTTCTAAAA
>BQNB010009334.1:46092-87102 GCA_026074375.1 Tanacetum coccineum | reverse complement strand
CTAGTTCGATCATGTCTAAGCACCACTCGTTCGATCATGTCTAAGCACCACTCGTTCGATCATGTCTAAGCACCACTCGTTCGATCATGTCTAAGCACCACTCGTTCGATCCCTTTAAAAATCACTCGTTCGATCCTTTTTAAAAGTCTGTCGTTTGAACATTTTAAAAATAACACTCGTTCGAACAACACATAAACACTCTCGTTCGATCAACACATATGGTCACTCGTTCGATCAACACATAAAAACATTCGTTCGATCTCTTTTTTTTTTTAAATTTCTCGTTCGATCATTTCAAAACAACACTCGTTCGATCAACACATAAAGTCACTCGTTCGATCAACACATAAACACTCTCGTTCGATCAACACATATGGTCACTCGTTCGATCAACACATAAAAACACTCGTTCGATCTCTTTTTTAAAAATTTCTCGTTCGATCATTTCAAAACAACACTCGTTCGATCAACACATAAAAACACTCGTTCGATCTATATATTTTTTACTTGATCGATGTCTAACCTTTGTGTACTATCGATTTTTAAACTCTTAACTAGCTTATTCATTAAGCCATAACAATCTTATACTCAAACATATCATGTTATTTCATTATTTCGCATTCTACACAATATTTTCGAACAAAATTAGCAAGAACACATTTAAACACCACAAATGATCAAGCCATGTTAACCTATACATATATTATTCCTAAAACTACAAAAGCCCTCTAATAATTACACGTTTTCACCATTGTTTGATTTGACGAACCCTAATTTTGTAATTAGGGCAGTTATAATCACTAATGACGAAAACCCACAATTCTTTTAGGGATTCGAGTTGATTAGGGAATGAATATCGAAATTGATGTTATACCTTAGATTTGAAACGGAGTAGAAACTTGTTGTTAATGATTCGATCGAAAAGGGTCAATTGTGTGTTTGAGTGTGTGAGTGAGTTAGAGTGAACAGTGAAATGGGACGGTGGGGTTTGATGGTGTGAAAAAAAATTTTCATCTTAGTGCATATTTGGCCCCTCATGTTTTACACAATCTTATTAATTTTGCACATTAAGATTTATAAGGTATATTCAAGTAAACAACTAGCACACTTTGTCCTAAATGTTTTATCTCTCATACCTATAGTCCTAAAGGCATAAACAAGTAACACATAAGGCACAAATAACCGTTTAAATTCTTTTTCCCTTTTTTTTTTTTTTTTTTAAAGCTCATTTGATCATGACGAAGAAATTTGACATTCTCTCCCCCTCAAACAATGACCCGTTTTCTATTGAAAGAGCTGTAGACATTGTTTGAGAAGTCAAATGTATTTTGAAAAGTATTTTCAGATGATGGAATGATTTTGTGTGTGACAAAACAACAAACACCAAGTTAAATAAGATTTCTCTTATTTAATCACATAGATGCACTGAAACGTACACTTATGGATATAGAAAGCACGGGTTGTGATGCAAAGTAATCACAAGCCTTTGCATGGTCATAAAGTAGACCATGCCCGAGAATAAATTCCCGTTGAGAGGCCAAGCTTTCTTTTTAAAATACTGGCCTTTAAGATGAAGGCCGGGTTGCTATCTGAAATAATAGCAAGCCATATGGCATGTTTTGAAAACATTTGAAACTTCTGCTCGAACTTCATTTACAGGCTTGTATCATTGTTAAATGACATTTCTAAGACCGTAAATGTTATCGATTGCAGAAGACATGCCATTGTAAAACTTCTTTTTGAATTTTTCTCATTTTTTAATTTTGTATTTTGTTTTTGAAAGGTTTATATAAAAGAAAATCTTTTTGGTTTTTCTGAGTTTATGTATATACTTATGATACAGGATATTTGAATAGGTACCACCACTATTCATCAACTTCATCTGCCAATTGTTTCAGAGTATCCGGCGTAAAACTCCGCATTCCCAGCTTGTTGATAAGAAATTCAATTCTTTCTCGGCCAAGAGCTTTAGTGAAGATGTCCGCCAGTTGATATTCCGTATTGACAAAGTAAAGTTCGATCACCCCATTCTCAACATGCTCCTTGATGAAATGAAACCGGATGTCTATATGCTTTGATCTGGAATGTTGAACATTGTTGCAGCATAAGGCAATAGCGCTTTTGTTATCACAGTACATTGGAATTTTATTGAATCCAAAGCCATAGTCGGTAAGTTGTGATCTCATCCAAAGGACTTGAGCACAACAACCAGACAAAGCAATATATTCAGCTTCCGTACTGGATATCGCAGCGCTTTTCTGCCTTTTAGACGACCAGCTAACAAGTCTATCACCCAAAAGTTGCATACTTCCAGACGTGCTACGGCGTGTATCTTGACAACCAGCATGATCCGCATCTGCAAATGCTGTTAGAGCAATCGAAGAATCCTTCGGATACCATAGTCCCCGATGTACGGTTCCTTTTAGATACCGAAAGATCCTTTTTACTGCATTTAAGTGCTTTTCGGTAGGCCGAGCCTGATACCGGGCACACATGCATATAGCAAATTGTAGGTCAGGTCTACTGGCTGTAAGATAAAGGAGGGTGCCAATCATACCACGATAGTGTGACGGATCTACGGCTTTCCCTTCTTTATCCTCATCCAGTTTGGATTTCTCCACCATTGGAGTATCCACTGGGTCACAAGAATCAAAACCGTATTTCTTTAAAGATTCAAGGGCATATTTCGACTGGTTAATAAAGATGCCTCTGGGATTTTGAGAAATCTGTAATCCTAAGAAAAATGAGATTTTGCCCATCATTGACATCTTAAATTTTGAACACATGATTTTAGAAAATAGATCACAAAGTTCAGGTGTAGATGCAGCAAAGATAATATCATCGACATAAATTTGTACCAGAAGTAATTCCTTGTCGTCTCTGCGGATGAACAATGTAGGATCCACTGAGCCTTTGGAGAAGTCTTAGGATATCAGGAATGAAGACAACATATCATACCACGCACGTGGAGCTTGTTTCAACCCATAAAGAGCTTTCTTAAGCTTGTATACGTGGTTAGGTTTGTCTGGATCCACAAATCCGTCCGGCTGGCTAACATAAACTTCTTCTCGCAGATTACCATTCAGAAACGCAGTCTTCACATCCATTTGGTAGATGACCATGTTCATGTGAGCAGCAAACGCTAGAAAAATTCGTATAGCCTCTAATCTTGCAACCGGAGCGAATGACTCTTCGAAATCAATACCCTCTTCTTGACGATAACCACGAGCGACCAACCTAGCCTTGTTTTTCAGAATACCTCCTAACTCATCAAGTTTAACCTTATAGATCCACTTAAGAGAGATGACAAATGCTTTGTCAGGAGGAGGAACAAGTTCCCAAACCTCCAGACGTTCAAATTCATGGAGTTCCTCTTGCATAGCTTCAATCCAACATGCTTGGGTTAATGCTTCTTTGTAGTTCTTGGGTTCAACTGATGTTAGGAAGGCATCATAGTAACAGAATAGGGCTTGTTCATGAAGTTGGAGTCGTGTGGAAACTGGTCTGTCAAGAGCACCGATTATATTCTCAAGTGGGTGATCCTTCGTCCATTTGCTAGTGTGTTCAGAAACTTGGTGATCGGGATGCACAATTGTATGAATAACGTCTGATGAAGATTGATCAGAAGGAACTTCTGGAATTGGAATACCGAAGTACGGATCATTACCCATATGTGCAACTTCAATATCATGATTATCTTCTTCAACATCATGAGAAATAATAGGAGTTTGAGTTCCTTGGGTTGTAGGAGAGTTACTTGGTGATGGTGCATCTTGATCAACTGTAGTTGAGGAAGGTGAACCAGTTGATACAGCATGTTCAGGTGCAACTGCTTCAGGAATAGGAGCAATGACTTCTGGTGCATGGAAATCAACATTAAGTGACTCATCAAACATTGGTTGAAACAACAAATCCCAGTCAGATCTCGATGGTGGTACAAATGGTGTTGAAGGAGAAGGGTTTGGCACGAGTCCTGAACTGAGTGATACAGGAGTCATTTCATGAAGAGCGGGTCCTGAACTGCTGTGTTCAGAAGCCATCGCGGTCAGCTCATCAAAATCAACGTGAATAGTTTCAATGATTCGTCTGGTACGTCTGTTGTAAATCCGGAAAGCTTTCTTTGTGGGTGCATATCCAATGAAAATACCAATATCAGCCTTTGGTTGTAACTTGCCCAAATTCTCACTATCATTCGTTGGGTAGCAAAGTGCACCAAACACATGTAGATAAGATAGATCGGGAGGTTTGTCGTGCAAAAGCTCATATGGTGTTTTACCGTGACGACGACGTATCATGGAACGATTTTGGGTATAACAGGCTGTGGCAACCGCTTCGGCCCATAGAAATAAAGGAGCTTTTGCATAAATTAACATAGTGCGTGCTGCTTCTATTAGCGTACGATTTCGTCTTTCAACAACACCGTTTTGCTGTGGAGAGCGTGCAACTGATGTTTCGATGAGAGATTCCAACATTCTCATAATATTCACGCAATGTCTGATTAACAAACTCAGTTCCATTATCTGTTCTGATGCGTCGGACGGTTTCCTTAAGTTGTACTTGGATCATCTTCAAAAAGTTGATAATAAAAGCTGGAGCCCTCATCATTGATCGCAAGAATTTTCCAAGTAAATCGAGAGTAGTCATCAACAATAACGAGGATGTACTTCTTTCCACTGACACTCGCGACACGCATTGGCCCACATAGATCCATATGCAACAGGTAGAGTTTTTCTTGATTGGTGTCTTCAGATTTGGGTTTGTGGGGTTTCTTAGAACTTTTGCCTAATGCACATGCAGAACATAAGTGATCCTTTTCAAACTTGAGCTTAGGGAGACCTCGTACAAGTCCATGTCTTGCCAGATGATTTATTGAACCAAAGTTCAAATGAGAAAGACGACGATGCCATAACCAAGACTTGGTTTTAGACGCCTTTGACAATAGACAAATAGGAGAGGATGCCATCATATTCCCAAGAGAGAGAGTATAAAGGTTATCCCCTCGAGATCCCGTTAGTAAATCAACACCTTCTAAATTGCGAATGAAGCACGTGTGTTGACGAAAAGCCACTTCAAGATTGGAATCACAGAATTGTCCCACAGAAAATAGATTATGCCCAAGTCCTTCAACGTAATAAACCCTTGAGATAGTAACATTCCCAATCTGATAGTCTCCAAAACCCATTATCTTTGCAACCTGGTCATTTCCGAATTTAACTGTACCCAAGAATTTACTGACGAAATTGGTGAGCTGAGAGCGATCTCCGGTCATGTGCTTCGAGCAACCGGAGTCCAAATACCAGAGGACGATTTGGACAACCTGCAATCATTCAGAGAAGTAGATGGAATATTGGTTTTTGTGGATCCCCAGGATTTACTGGGTTCCTGTTTGTTAGCAGACATACACACTAATTTTTAAAACCTAGTTATATATAACACACACAACACAAACGCTCTGGAGTGGGGTGGTGAGTGAGTGCTGCAGTGCGTGTGAGAGTGCCGTGAGTTAGCCGAATTTTAGACCACAGGGTTGGGGGGAGTGTGTGATATCGTGCGTGAATCATCAAAACCAGAAGTGAGAGCGAGATGTGTGGGGACGCTAGGAGGCACGGTTCTTTAGTATTTGTTCTATATAGTTTTAGTTTCACTCCTAGCGTATATCGTCTCTGTTCTGGTTTATGTAATTAAGAAGAGAAGGATGGTGTGCGTCTAATTTGATCTGGAGAGAGATTGAAGTTAGGGTTTATAAGGGAAGGGGGGGTGAATTTAGAGGTATATCATATCTGGGTATATCGGTGTGAGTGTGTGTGATGACACACACCACACACACATTAATGTTTAATTTGTGTTTGCACAGGTACGCTGAAAGTGTTTGGACATCTACTCGTCTCGATACTATTGTCGTGATCGTTGTGGTGCGTTGAATAAAAAAACATTGGATGGAGATGTGGGGTGAGAGTTAATGAGGAGTGTTGTTGAGTTGATGAGGGGGGAGGGTGGGGATTATTAATTGAATGTTGGGTTATTAATGGGAGGGGGTTTATTTAGTGGGGGTTAAGGGAACGGTAGAGTAGGGGTGGAGGAGTGTAGTATGGTGGGATGTTGAATGATGAGGGGTTGGATGATGGAGGGTTAAATATATATTTTTTTAGTAATAAGTTTTTGATTATATATAGATTGTGTTTTTAATTTGTTTTGTAGTTTAATGTTGGGGGTTTAAGGAGTGGTGTTTAGATTTAAGTTAATATTGTAATTTTTACCTTGGTATGACCTCAATTAATTAAGACCACATTTTGTTGATGCTAGGATGATATTCTTATGTGTGAAAGCAAATCCTGAATGACTTTGGTATACTTAAAGTAGAACTCTAAAAGTGATCTTGAGGATAATTTGCTTTACATGTTCGACCTATATCCCTAAGGAACCAAAGCTTCTTCCTGGGTAGCTAAATATACGAAAGAGTGAGCAGATCCTTTTTGTTTCAATCAATTTGGGTGTTTGGTTCCATGTTTATCCTTAGGCACGTTTGGATCAACTGAGTGGGTCCACAGTTTTTCCTTGTTACTATCGCTTTTCCTTTAAGTTTCCTTAATCATTTTTATTAGGCTGCTATAAATGACCAAACCTTGTTTCCTGAATTTTAGCATTTAAATTCATAAATCCCCCAGACATTATATTTACTTGCTTGATTAACCCATCACATAGTTCTTATAGATTGAA
Organism: Tanacetum coccineum; assembly: GCA_026074375.1. Lineage (NCBI taxonomy): Eukaryota > Viridiplantae > Streptophyta > Magnoliopsida > Asterales > Asteraceae > Tanacetum > Tanacetum coccineum. The sequence continues at coordinate 80,385 of BQNB010009334.1, read as the reverse complement.
CAACAAGTTTTTGGCTTTAATCGTTCATAAAGTTGTTTATAAGTCTGTTTCAATGCTCTTCTCAGTAACAAGTTTAGTCACTACTATGTTCCAATTCTATGTTAAGTGTACTCTTTTTCATCCATGTTCCTATTTGACTGAACTATCCCTCCACATTTCCTTTTAAGGACTTATGGCTCTTTCTACTAGACAATTACTGTGTCATTCGCTTGAGACTGAGCTTGTCAAGAAAAAGGATTTTGTTGATAAAGAAACTTATGATAAACTTTGCAAGTGTTTTACAAATCTTGAAAAACATTGCATCACTTTGGAAGCTGATTCGCACTTAATCAACGAAATTTTTTCAACAAGAAAACAGGCTTTCTAAAATCAAAATGCTCCGAGTTTTACACAGTTGTTCGAATTAAGTGAATTGAAAGCTCAGTCTCAAGCGAAAGACACAGTAATTGTCAAGTTGAAAGAGCACATTAAGTCCTTAAAAGGAAATGTGGAGGATAGTTCAGTCAAAATGGACATGGATGAAAAAGAGACACTTAACATAGAATTGGAACATAGAGTGACAAAACTTGTTACTGAGAATGAGCATTTGAAACAGACTTATAAACAACTTTATGACTCGATTAAGCCAAAACGTGTTCAATCAAAAGAACAATGTGATGCGTTAATCAAGCAAGTCAATATAAAGTCTGGGGAGATTTCTGATTTAAATGCAAAACTTCAGGAACAAGGTTTGGTCATAGCAGCCCTAAAAAATGAGTTAAGGAAACTTAAAGGAAAAGCGATAGATAACAAGGAGACTGTGACCCACTCTGTTGATCCAAACGTGCCTAAGAGTAACATGGAACCAATCACATACCCCAAATTTGTACCAAAAGGACTGTCACACTCTTCGTATATTAAAGCATAACCCAGGAAGAAGCTTAGGTCCTAGGATAATATGTCCGAACATGTAAAAGCAAATTATCCTCAAGATCCACTTTTAGAGTCTGCCTTTAGGTATACCAAAGTCATTCAGGATTTTGCTTTCACACATAAGTAGATCATGCCCCTAGCATCACAATTATGTGGTCCTTCAATTAATTGATGGTCATACCAAGGAAAAAGGACAATCAGGTTAGGTTTGCCGAACCACTCACATAAAAAGTAAACCACAAAACCAGTTCGACTTCAAACATAGTTTCTAACAATCGTGTGTTTCATTCTACAGGAGTTAAGACTTTCTACTAGTGCAGCGGATCAACAGCCTTCAGCCAATACCAAGAAAGATTAGGATTCTGCAAACACCAGTAGTAACTCGAAGAATTAAAAGTTAGAAGCTCCCCAAGTAACGTTAAAACTTAGTTTTGAATAAAAAAATTGTACTGTTAAAATTACTGATCTGCGTCTGTGCAAAAATCCTAAAACAAGATGAATTCTGATACTGTCTGTGTTAACAGAAATGATTGCATTCTTTCGATAAAGTAGTGTGTTTTACTAATGCGTGTAATGTTGGTGCAATCTCAGTTGCTAACCTAAAAAAGAATAAACCTAAGAAAAGATATTTGGAACCAACAGGCAAGGTGTTTACTATATAGGAATATTTGGTGACCTACAGGTCCGGACCTTGACTATGGTAGAGAAATGCATGCCCCTTTAACTAATTACCACTACTAATTCAGTGCCTTCTAGGAAACCACTATTTCTAGACTCTAATCACCCCCAAACCTGTGGTTAAATTGGTATACTCACGGAAACCTAAGAAGAATAAAAATGCTGAGTCTGTTAGCAAAACTAAGGTTTTAAAACCAATGTCTGCTAACAAACAGGAACCCAGTAAATCCTGGGGATCCACAAAAACCAATATTCCATCTACTTCTCTGAATGATTGTAGGTTGTCCAAATCGTCCTCTGGTATTTGGACTCTGGTTGCTCGAAGCACATGACCGGAGATCGCTCTCACTCACCCATTTCGTTCATAAATTCTTGGGGTACATTAAAATTCGGAAATGAACAAGTTGGCAAAGAAATGGGTTTTGGAGACTATCAGATTGGGAATTGTTACTATCTCATGGGTAATTACGTGAAGGACTTGGGCATAATCTAATTTCTGTGGGACAATTTCTTGATTCTAATCATGAAGTGGCTTTTCTTCAACACACGTTGCTTCATTCGCAATCTAAAGGTGTTTGATTTATTGACAGGAATCTCGAGGGGATAACCTTTAAACTCTCTCTCTTGGGATATATGAGGCAACTTCTCCTATTTAGTCTATTGTTCAAATGCTCTAAAACCAAGTCTTGGTTATGGCATCGTCATCTCTCTCATTTAAACTTTGGTTCTAATCAATCATCCGGCATCGACATGGGACTTGTACTGCGGGGTCTCCCAAAGCTCAAGTTTGAAAAGATCCTTATGTTCCCTGCATGTGCAAATTAGCAAAAAGTTCTAAGAAACCCCACAAACCCAATCTTAAGACACCAACAAGAAAAACTCTACCGTCTGCAATATGAACTATGTGGGGCCAATGCGTGTCGCGAGGTGTCATTGGAAAGAAGTACATCCAGTGTTATTGTTTATGACACTCACGATTTACTTAGGTAAAATTCTTGCGAACAAAAGATGAAGCTCCAGCATTTTATTATCAACTTTTTGAAGATGATCCAAGTACGACTTAACGAAACCGCCGACCATCAGAACAATAATGGAACTGAGTATGTTAATCAACATTGCGTTAATATTTATGAGAAGGTTGGAATCTCTCATGAAACATCATTTGCAACACGCTCTCCACAGCAAAACGGAGTTGTTGAAAAAGACGAAATCGTAACGACTAATAGAATAGCAGCACCACTATGTTAATATTATACTAAAGCTCCATTATTTCTATGGCCGAAGCGGTTGCCACAGCCTGTTAAACCCAAAATCGTTCCTTGATCATCGACGTCCGTCACGGAAAACACCATAAGAGCTTTTTCACAAACAAACCCCCCAATCTACTTATCTACATGTTTTTGGTGCACTTTGTTACCCAAAAACGAAAATAGTGAAAATTTGGGTAAGTTACAACAAAGGCTGATAGTTGGTAATTTTCATTGTAATATGCACCCACAAAGAAAGCTTTCCGATTTACTACAGAACGTACCAGACGAATCATTGAAACTATTCACTATGATTTTGATGGACTGACCATGCATGGCTTCTGAACACAACGAGTTCAGGACCCCAGCTCTTCATGAAATGACTTACTCCTGTATCACTCAGATTCAGGACTCGTGCCAAACCTTCTTGCTTCAACACCATTGTACCACCATCGAGATCTACTAGAAATGTTGATTCAACCAATGTTTGATGAGTCACTTACTAGTTTGATTACCATGCACCAGAAGTCATTGTTCCTATTCCTGAAGCAGTTTGACAACCTAACATGCGGTATATCTGGTACAACCTTTCCTCAACTACAGTTGAATCAAGATGCAAAACCATCACCAGTACCTCTCATACAACACAAGCACTCAAACTCCAATTATTTTCTCATGATGTTGAATGAAGATGATCATGATATTGAAGTTGCACATATGGTAATGATCCGTACTTCGGTATATACCAATCCAGATATTCCTTGCTGATCAATCTTCATTCATACGTATTCAATACACTTGTGCATCCCATCACCAATTCTGAACACAAACAAGCAAATGGCGAAGGATCACCCACTTTGAGAATATAATCGTGCTCTAGACAGACCAGTTTTCCACACTACTCCATACTTCATGAACAAGCCCTATTCTTTAATACTAATGATGCCATCCTAACATCAGTTGAACCCAATAAACTACAAAGAAGCATTTAACCCGAAGCTTGGTTGATTGAACTATGCAAGAGGGAACTTACATGATTTGAACGTCTGGAGGTTTGGAACTGTTTCCCCCACCTGACAAGCATTGTCATCTACTCTTAAATGGATCTATAAGGTTAAACTTGATGAGTTAGAGGCAATCTGAAAAACAAGGCTCGGTATGTGTCGCTCGTGGTTACGTCAAGAAGATGGAATTGATTTCGAAGATCATTCCGCTCCGGTTGCAAGATAAGAGCTATACAGAACTTTCTATCGTTTGCTGGGCTCAAATGAACATGGTCATCTACAAATGGATGTGAAGACTGTGTTTCTGATGGTAATCAGCGAGAAGAAGTTTATGTTGCCAGCCAGACGGATTTTGATCCAGACAAACCTAACCACTTGTACAAGCATAAGGAAAGCTCTTTATGGGCTGAAACAAGCTTAAAAAACTCCGACGAGGCGTGTTATTATATGTTTGTCTTCATTCCTGATATCCAATGACTTCTCCAAAGGCAACAGAGGATCCAACTCTGTTCATCCCGTATAGAAAGGCAACGATTTAATTCTGGTACAAATCTATGTCGATGGATATTATCTTTGCTTCCTCTACTCCTGAACTATGTGATCTATTTTGCTAAAATAATGTGTTCAAAAATCAAGATGTATTTATGAGAAAAATCAGTCTTTTTCATAGGACTACGATTTCACAAAGTCCCAGAGGCATCTCAATCTAAACCAATCTAAATATGCTGCTTGAATCGCACTTAAAAAATATGGCTATGAATCTTGTGACCCAGTGGATACTCCCATGGTGGAGAAGTCTAAACTGGATGAGGATAAAGAAGGGAACGCTGTAGATCCATCACATTATCGTGGTATGATTGGCACCCTCCTTTATCTTAACAGCCCAGTAGACTGACCTACCAATTAGCTATACTGCCTGTTGTGCCTGGTATCAGTGTCCACGTCCACCAAAAAGCAACCTAATGCATGTAAAAAGGATCTTCGTACCTAAAAGGAACCGTCATCGAGGCCTTTGTATCCTAAGTGGATTCTCCTTTTGCACTAACAGCATTTGCAGATGCGGATCATGCTGGTTGTCAAGATACACGCCGTAGCACATCTGGCAGTATACAACTTTTGGGTGATAGACTTGTAAGTTGGTCGTCTAAAAGGCAGAAAAGCGCTGCGATATCCAGTACGGAAGCTGAATATATTGCTTTGTCCGGTTGTTGTGCTCAAATCCTTTGGATGAGATCACAACTTACCGACTATGGCTTTGGATTCAATAAAATTCCAATGTACTGTGATAACAAAAGCGCTATTGCCTTATGCTGGCAACAATGTTTCAACATTCAGATCAAGCATAATGGCCAGCCCTGTTACACTTTATCAGGAGCATGATGAGAATGGTGTGATCGAACTTTACTTTGTCAATACGGAATATCAATTGGCGGACATCTTCACTAAAGCCCTTGGACGAGAAAGAATTGAATTTCTTATCAACAAGCTGGGAATGCGGAGTTTTTGCCGGATACTCATGAACAAATTGGCAGATTAAAGATGATTGAATAGTAGTGGTACCGTATTCAAATATCCTGTATAATAACGTAAATACATAAATCAAAAAACACAAAAAGATTTTCATTTTAAATTTAATTTTTTCTCAACAACATAAAAACCAAAAATAATTTCTTATATATAAAAATTTTACAAAAACAAATACAAAATTGAAAAATTCAAAAAGAAAGTTTTACCCAATGGCATGTCTTCTGAAATCGATAACATTTACAGGTCTTAGAAATGTTCATTTAAAACAATGATACAAGCCTGTAAATGAAGTTCGCCAGAAGTTTCAAAATGTATTCAAAACATGCCAAATGGCATGCTTTTAATTCAGATAGCAACCCAGTCAACATCTTAAAGGCAATATTTCAAAAAGAAAACTTGGCCTCTCAACGTGTAATTTATTCTTCTGGCATGGTCTACTGTTATGACCAAAAGCAAAAGAGCTTGTGATTACTTTGCATCACAACCAGTGCTTCCTATATCCATAATTGTACGCTTCAGTGCATCAATGTGAATAAATAAGAAGAGAAATCTTATTATCTGGTGTTTGTTGTTTTGTACATACGAAATCATTCATCATTCTGAAAATAACTTTTCAAAAAACATTGGACTTCTCAAATCAATGCCTACAAGCTCTTAAATAGAAAACGGGATCATTGTTGAGGGGGAGAAATGTCAAAAAAAAAAAATTTTCATTTGTCATTAATCAAATGATCTGCTAAATATGGAAACAGAATTTAAACGATTATTTTTGTTGCCGTATGTGTTTACTTTATATGCCTTTAGGGTATAGTTTCTAGAAATATGTCTATATGTATGAGAAATAAAACATTTATGACTAAGTGAGCTGTATGTTTAACTAAATATACCTTATAAAACGTTAATTGCAGAAAAAAAAAAAAAAAAAAAAAAAAAAATAACTAATAAGTTGAGTAAACATGGAGGGCCAAAAATGTCAAAGGTAGAAATTGTCTATACCAATCATCACCGTCCCATTTCACTGTACTCACACTCAACACACACTCTAACACACATACAAACACATTACACTCGAACCATTTCCATCTAGTTGAATCATTCCATTTCAAATCTAAGGTATAACTTTTCATCTTCTAAACAACTCGAATCCCTAAAAGAATTGTGTGTTTTCGTCATTTTTGATCACAACAGCCCTAATTATAAAATTAGGGTTCGTCAAATCAAAAGGTGGTGAAAACGTGTAATTGATTGAGGGCTTTTGTAGTCCTAAGCTTAATAAATGTATAGGTTATCTTAGCTTGATCATTTGTTGTGTTTAAATGTGTTCTTGAAAGTTTTGTGTTCGAAAAATTAGTGTAAAAGTGCGAACTAATGTAACAAGATGATATGTTTGTGTATGAGTGTGTTATGGCTAAATGAAATTGCTAGTTTAGAGTTAAAAAAATTCGATATTGCACAAAGTTAAGAAATCGATCGACCATAAATCATATGAATCGAACGAATAACGTGTCGAGAATCGAACGAATTGTATAAGTGTAAGGATCGAACGAGGGATTTAAGGATCGAACGAGTGGATCCTAGTAAGGATCGAACGAGTGAATTGTAGTTTAATCGAACGAGTGTCGTTTAGACAGGACCGAACGAGTGAAGTCCTTTGTGAATCGAACGAGTGACTTACAAAAAGGATCGAACGAGTGAAGTCCTTGAAAGGATCGAACGAGTGATTTTTAAAAGGGATCGAACGAGTGTTGCTTAGAAAGGATCGAACTAGCGACCATTTGACTAGATCGAACAAGTGACTTACAAAAAAGGGATCGAACGAGTGTTGTTTAGAAAGGATCGAACGAGCGACCATTTGACTCGATCGAACAATAAGGATCGAACGAGTGATTGTCAATATGAATCGAACGAGCCACTGTCAATGTGGATCGAACGAGTGCCATATAGTAAGGTCCGAACGAGTGTTTGCTTATACAGACCGAACGAGTGCTTATAATAAGGACCGAACGAGCGTAATTTTGTGAAAAACCGATCAAGGTGTTCTTTTGAGGACCGAACGAGTAAAGTTATCAACACTTGACCAATTTTTTGACATAACACAATTAAGATCAAATTTTTTTCTAACTAAGATTAAAATTCAACAAATCTCTTAGGTTAAATTAGACAGTAAAAGCTTGTCAAAACCAAGGTTAACTTTATTCGACTTAATTGTTAGGATAGGTGCCTTTGTCTCACACGCTATTCGTCTATCTAAGTAGATTGATCTTCATAAGTGCTAAAAGTCATAAAGGTTCTCATGAATGAATGATTGTGTTTTCTTATAAAACAGACCACGTCTTCTTAAACGATACTCATGGCACACTCAATATCGGATCATATTGCTTTGGATGATTGCATTGGGTGCTCCTCTTGAACCGACTTAAGATTGGAAAAATGCAATCTTCGCTTAAGTTCGGATATCACATCAAAGAAGCAACCCTACAAGTGGCAAACGATTCTAGAAAAGTAAGATCACTCCTTTCTACAAGGGTTTCCAAGTCACTGCAGATGCTCCAGAGATCTACATGCAGGAATTCTGGGCTTCTGCTTATGTTCATAATCGATCTGTCCGATTCAAGATGAATAACAAGAAGCACATCATCGGTCTTGAGCAATTCAGGGGGATGGACATTCTTAAAATTTGCCCTAAGTCGATAATAAAAGTTTGAGTTAGACCCACACCTCTGTAGAAGTAGATCCTCATCTTTTCTTAGCTAGTCTTTGACATTCTGAGATATAAGGAAGCTCACTGACGTTAATGTCAACAAACTGCATCAACCTTGGAGATCATTTGCTGCTGTAATCAACAAATGTCTCAGCGGAACTCCATCATATGACAGTCTCCGTCTCTCTCAAGCTCAGATCTTGTGGGGTATGTACAACAAGAAGAACGTTGGATTTATGCTATCTTCTGTGGAGGACATCCAATTTTCAAGAGTGAGAACAAAAGTACAAGAATGGCAGTGCGATGTACTATCCTCGGGTCACACCAAGTTTAGTCGTCAACTATGTAATTGGAAAAAGATCCGACAATTCCTAGAAGAAAACAAGGTCATATAATGGCACAATGCCAGAGATGATACCATGTTTAACTACAATCAATGTTTATATCAAGGAATAAAGCCACTCAGTTGTATGGGCTATCTTGCCAGTGGCATTAAACCAACGAGGACATCCGCACCTCGGGAATCCAACAAAAGAGTATTATGCTAGGGCTTTAGGAACAATTCCTCCTAAGACAAAAGGAAGTAAGAAGAAAGCTAATACAGATGCAATCCCGAAACAGAAGCCTCCCACTGCCCCCAAGGAAAAGAAATCTGGAAAAGGAAAACAGAAGAGTGCAGAACTGGAGACTATTTCTGAGGCTGACTTGACAGAGGCTGAGCAACTCAAAATAGTCACAAAAAGAAGTCCGACCAGATCTTCGCAATCTCTCATAGCCAGTAGGTTCTGGTGCAGATGAAAGGAACAGGTGTTGCACCAGGTTTCCCGATGCACCAGATTATTACACAGATGATGATATCCTGGAGAAATCAAGTGATGATGATCAAGATGACGATGAGCAGCTTAAGAAGATGAAAGAATGCAGGTAAATAAAAAGAATTATGAGACTACTCCAGGATGAAGAAGATTGATGATGAAGATGAAGATGAAGATGAAGGTATTACATGATGATGATGAGAAAGTTCAAGATGCTGATGAACACGACGTTGAAAAGACAGTTCAAGAAGATGATGATGAAGAGCAGACTGAATCAGATGATGATGGTGATGATTTTGTCCATCCAAAGCTCACAACTCATGATGATGAGATAATACATGAAGAGGATTCTGATGAAGATGATTCTAGTATTTCATCATCAGATGATGAAGATATGACGATGAGGAAACAAATGTTTGAAGGAGCAAATACGCACGAAGAGGCTACAAGATATGGGATCCAGGAAATGAGGAAGTCAAAGCTACGATACCGATAATGATGGAAGAGATAAAGTAATGACAGATGTTGAAGACACTCATGTGACCCTAACTCCGGTTAATCCTGATGGTCAACAACAGAGTTCGTCTGTATCTTCTGGATTCGTCTCCAACATGCTGAATCCAAACCAAGATACTGGTGTTGATGATATTTTTCGACAAAATACAGAAGCCACTTCTCTCATTGATACTAATATAACAGCCATCATGGAGCCATCCTTCACTGCACAGATCAATCGCCCTCCAACACCGCATCCTAGTCATCATTCAACCACAACAACAACAATTTTGACACGGCAACTACTACAAGCTCCTCACTACAAATACTTCCTAACTTGCCTCGTGTTTGGCTTTGATAAACAACTGAAAAGCCCGCTAGAAGACCAACTACCTCAGAACCAGGCAAACCAATCGATATGCTGAAGCACTCTCCTCTATTCCCTAGCACCGTTGAGCAATAACTAGCAAATAAAAAGCTTTAAGAGTGGACGTTGCAAGTACAATAGAAGTAAGAGATAATTCGAGAAGATCTACTACTGCAAATCAACAATTCCATGATTCAATTGATGACGGAATGAAGAAATCATCAAGAACAGGAGTACAAGGAAGTCTCCAAATATTCCAAAAGTCTGAGAAGTTTAGTCATAGACAACTCCGTATTCTGAAGGTATTCTGGTGGCGATCATCAAAGGGAAGCCACACATCTCATGCTACGCCAAATCTCTCAAATAAGAGCTGAAAAAGATCCTAATGACACGATGGAAACAAACAACTCTAATCAACCAGTCAGACATTCAGAGACAGCGTCTACAAGGACTTAGTTGAGGCGTAGAAGTTGACAAGATGCTTGTTAAGATACATATTAGGCGATACAAGTCACAATTACAAGACCTAGAATGGGGCAGATAATGATGAAGAACCCTCTGCTGGAATAGACCGGGGTCCAAAAGCAGAAGGTCCCAGGAACGGACCCGCATCTCTAGTCTCCAAGTGAAACCAAACCAAGACCGCAGGACAGACTACCAAATTAACAGATGACTCTTAAAGGACCTGCATACACAGGAGTTTGAAACAGTGTCCAAGATGAACAAGCAGAATAAGAGGTCCAACATCTTCCTGATTGTTTCAAAACCTACGATACTACCTTTACTCCTGATCATTCTGGAATATACGTCTGTTCCTGCCGTTCATGAAACCGTCCAACCTTGGCTTAGCAATCTGGCACAACAGGACCCTCGAGAGTCGTTTGATGAACTAACCGATTCTACATTTGACTTCTCCGCTTTTGTGCTGAACCGGCTAAATGTTCAAACTCTAACACCTGAATTGCTAGCTGGTCCAACATTTGAGCTGATGAAATGACACTTGCAAATGAGTTTGACTTAAATCGGATATATTGTGTTGAAGGAAGGTCTACAAAGCCACAACCTAGAAAATTAGACTGATCAAAAACCCTGTAATGTCGGCCAAATCCGCATGATCTGCGACACGCCCTACGTTTACCGTTAGTTCCAAATTCTCAAGGTCGTCGTGTTATACCATTTCATCACTTCATCAATAACGACCTGGAATATCTACGTGGTGGTGTGTCAAGCCGAAAGTACTCTACTTCAGTAACGAAGACTAAGGCTGCAGATTACGGACATATCAAATGGATAGAAGACTTAGTTACCTAACTCGATGTGGAGTTCAAACGATCGTCAATACGACAAATTCGTCCCACGGGGTATCTAGCATTAAGGCAAGAAACGCCGACATTTCAATGCATTTGGCAACCTTAGGGAATCAGCTCGGGACTACTATCAAAAAACTTGATAATTGCATGTCACAAAGGTTGCAAATTGTCGAATGGCATGATATAAGCATCTTGACTGGTATATAGGACGAAGGGTATGATTGAAGTCTCTACAGTTCAAATCTAGCATTTTGTTTTTTTTTTTATTTTTTTTTTTTTTTTTTTTTTTTTTTTTTTTTTTTTTTATTTTTTATTTTCTTTTTGTTTTTTTTTTTTTTTTTTTTTCTTTCACAGACTAAGGATCCAAGACATTGAAGATATGCTGCTTCTTCTTGTGCAAGGAAAAGTGACTAATCTAAGCGTTGAAGAACGTATTGCATTTAATCGTCTCCTACGAATGTTTACACAAGAGTTGTCCATCCCATCACTTGTGGAAGATCTTCAAATGGGGTGATTAAAGTATCAGAAGAAACTAACCACACCAAGCCCACACTTATAGATCAAATCTGAGAAGACAAGACGCTTATACTCCCATAACTCCGATCCAAGAGGATTCATCTACGAGAATAAAGACAAGAAGAACCGATTATGCGCCTTTGACGGAACTCCACAAGTCAGCGAATGGTAACTCTAGATGACGTTCGGACTGCTCTAAATGATCGCCTCAAGGGAATAAAAATGGAGTACTTCCACAGACATTTGGAGCCAACACTACAAACCAAAATGCGAGAGCATATGTTCCAGCGATTGACAAGGGCTAAAGACAGGAGGATAATAGAGTTTAAGAGAGATTATGTCGGGTTGAGAACGACCACACTAGGTGTGACCTTACGGCTTCTACAACAGACCATAAGATTTATCAAATGTTGTTTCTCATCCCTAAAAAGGTCAAACCTCGTAAATAAACTTATCTTGTGAAAATGTGCATTATTAAGTATAGCATATTGGTGAATTATAAGATATGCCTCGAGTAAAAAATTACATCCAAGAATTTCTTAGTAAATTCAAAATTTTCAAATAATTATACTCGGCATCATCTTATAAACCCTCAAAAGTTGAGGGACAATAACATGTTCCAATCTGATGATCATATCTCATTTTGTTCCCCGAACGGTTAGATCAATTGATATCCAAAATATCACAGGGATTAACATTTTGGAAAGGGGAAAAAGAAAAAAAAAAAATGTGAATAACCGGACTTAAAAATACTGACAGAAGTGATCAATAAAATGTACTCAATCCTCCATACCTAGCATGTACTCACTATTATGATGCACATGTTAAGGGGGATGCCTTTTAGTGATAATGAAAAACTCTCCAAGTATAAATCTTTGATATTATATCAAGACACTTTGATTGAAATTTTTCAATGTTTTTTGGAAGGATTGTGATGAAATACCCAAAATGAATGACCATGTTCTTAAATTAATGAAGTAATAAGGCGGTATGCTTAGGTTTTCAGATCCCAAGATCCAGCCAAGAAACCAGGGATCTACCCAGGATATCCACTATATAGTGTAGAAGTCAGTAGTATTATTAAAAAGGAGAAAAAGTGAGAACAGAGGAATAATGCCGACAGAGATGGAGGCTAACACTGGAACAAACCCAACAAGGTGATAGTTAATGAAGTCTCTGTAATCATTGAAGGGGTTGAAGAATGAAAAAGAATGTAAGATAAATGGTGAAAACACAGAAGCCCCTCCATACAATTGAGGCAGAAACCGGGTCAATACATATGCTTTCAAAACACCTCAGGTGTTGTCTGAATTTAAAGACATCATGGACACTGTGACGCTTATGCACAACCCTCCCCAGCTACTCAAAGTCAGAAAGACTTTGTTTCAAAACTCACGGAGATACACTCATTTCTATTGACTATCTCACTCCGAGTTAGTTGATATTGAAAAGGTGGCACTCAGCTCCAGCCTCCGATCACTAAAATCAAAGTGCACTATTGAGTCTAGAGCCAAAAGAGATCATCCAAAAATCTCATTAGGACACTTGTCAAATTATCCTTGCTAAGTCACCCAATGTAAATTACAAGATACATCTTAAGAGTCCTTTCGCATCTACCCTATGTGATTTGCCAGAACATCAGAGTGAAATCATCACAATGAAGATGGAAAACCCTGCTTTAGTCAACATCAAAAGCTCATGGTATGGTAACTTAGGCGAATCTTTATGAATCAACATGTGACAACTGAAAGAAACGATGGTGCGAGTTCAAAGCTATAAGAATCACACTTGTTCCCAGGAAATGGATCAAACGGTTGGTAGGAGAATTTAGAAATGACAAACACACTCGTGTTTCACAAAAATCAATATTGTAAGTGATACACCGATTGATATTTCAAATCCATTTTCTATATCAATCGGTGAGATAGTAACTCACTGGTTCACTCTTATCGTGCTGTCTGCTTTGAGACGTTCCGATAACGAGAACATGCTGAGTACGATGAATCTAATACTCTTATGTGTTAGAAAGATTTAATACTTCACTAAATCCTGTCAAGAAGATTCTTCTTAAATTGAATCTTATCTGATCACAAGTTCGATCCTCACGGATCCGAAGGTTTCTCCAACCAAACCTGGGCGAATGACAAAGCCATATTCGTCCCCCTGCTTTATTGCTAACTGTTTTATGCAGGCTATGTAAAATGGTGGTGGAGGTTCCTGATTCTAGCTGGCTCACAAGATCCATAACCACATGCTCATACCCGACACCGACAAACATAAAGTCCATCATGAAAGCACAAGTACATTTTTCAAGACTTCCGCTACTCTGAACCACACATCTTTCTAGAAGTGTCAAAGTATTAAAGTTAAAGAATTTCAAGAAAGATGCAACATTAAAGCTTTTCAAGAATGGTATGAGCATGTCGGTCCAGAAGTCGCAAGTCCACAAGGTGGCAAAGTTACAAGATGGCGTAGAGATTATGCATGGTTATGATCTCATATGCTCAAGATCACTATGTTAAATCAAAGTTTCGAAGGAACAAGCTCAAACCAAGAAGTCCAAAGACACAACAACAAATCACAAGAGAAAGTCAAGAGTACGAGCTAAAGACTAGGGATAAAGCATAGTATGCTAGGCTTAAAGTTTGTAAATTGGAGTGACCTCCCTTAGGGGGAGATTGTTGGAAACACGAAAAGTGTCGGTCACTTCCAAAGTTGTAACAGTCTTAGCTCGTAGTTAGTATAAGGATTAGATTAGTAATCTAGTTCGGCCCAAGGCCCATGGGTGGCCCAACTCAGCCCATGGCTGCCATAGAAGTTATATATAACACCCCTCTCACTGAGTCTATGGGAGAGGTGTGGTTGTTCCATTTATTTCACACACATTCAATAATACTTCATCCATTTTCCATCATCTTTTTCTCTAACAATCCAACCCACATCTCACTTATTATTCTTGGTTGATCTTAAGATTACTAGCATTCTACAAACATAACCCACTATCTCTTATGATAACTTGTATTCAACTATTACATTTCAAACCAATGAATTTCACTCCACCTTTGTGTTGACCCTTTTTATGCATGTTTATCCCATGTAATTGAGCAACTTATGGCATGGAGTGGCATGGACTTGAAGATGGCTAAAACTTGTTATCATTCACATTTTATGTTTCTAGATTTTGGGACCTACCTTTGTAAAACTCTGATTTTAAATGAATGATAACGTATCACATTGTTTTTCTTTTAAAAACGTCTCTTTTGAGTCATTTTCTATGATTGTGTCTGTGATTCATGAAGTAATACCCCAGATTAGCTTCCGCTGCTATATGTTAAAATGGGGGTGAAGAATACTAGTAATCTTATGATCTAACCAAGAACAATAGTGAGATGTGGGTTGTGATGTTAGAGAGAGATTGGATGGAAAATGGATGAATTGTATAAAATGAAATGTGGTAAAATGGAACAACCAACCCCTCTCCTAGCCTTGGAGAGGGATTATATATCTCCTAATGTGGCCGGCCATGGGCTAGGATGGGCCTCCCCATGGAGGCCTTGGGCCGACATAAGATTACTAATCTAATCAATATATACTAACACGAGCTAAGACCTGTTACAACTTTGAAGAGACCGACACTTTTTCTGTTTCCAACAATCTCCCCTAACAGAGGAGGTCACTCCAATATAAAAAAACTTTAAACCTGGATACTATGCTTTATCTTTAGTCTTTAGCTCGTACTCTTGACTTTCTCTTGTGAATATGTTGTAGTGATCATTGACTTTAGGATTGAGCTTGTTCCTTGAACTTGTATTTGACATTGTGATCTTGAGCAACTTGAGATCATCAACCAAGCATAATCTCTTCGCCATCTTGAGATTTTGCCATCTTGTGGACTTGTGACTTCTGGACCGACATGCTCATACCATTCTTGAAAAGCTTTAATGTTGCATCTTTCTTGAAATTCTTTAACTTTAACACTTCGTCACTTCGAGAAAGATGTGCGGTATCAGAGTAGCGGAAGTCTTGAAACATGTACTTGAGCTTTCATGATGTCTTTATGTTTGTCGGTCGGGTATGAGCCCTGTTGCTAATGGATCATAAGTGAGCCACAGAATTAGGGACCTCTACCACCATTTTTAAATAGCCTGCATAAAACAAGTTAGCAAAAAAAGCGGGGTGAAACGAAGTAAGGCTTTGTCATTCGCTCATGTTTGGTTGGAGTAACCTTCGAATCCGTGAGGATCGACCTGTGATCAGATAGATTACAATTTTAAGAGAATCTTCTTGACAGTATTTCCAGCTGTAGCAATTTTGAATCTTTCTAACAACAAAAGTATTTAGATTCAATCATAATTTAAAAACTCAGCATGTTCTCATTATCATAACGTCTCAAAGCAGATAGCACGATAAGAGTGAACCTGTGAGCTACTATCTCACCGATTGGTTATAATAGAAATTGATTTGAAAATCAATTGGTGTATCACTTCCAGAATTTTTTTGTGACATCACCTAGAGAGTTAATCATTTCAAAAATTATTAACAACTGAGTTGATCCAATACATGAACAAGTTTGATTCTTATAGAATTGCACCATCGTTTCTTTCCAGTTGTCACAAGTTTGATTCATAAAGAATCGCACAAGTTACCTACCATGAGCTTGTTTGATGTTGGCTCAAGCAGGATTTCCATCTTCATTGTGAATACCTAAGTATCACTCAGATGTTCTGGCAAAATCACAAGGATCTTGCGTAGGACTCTAATGATATTACTTGATATTCACATTGTGTGAGATAACAAGTTAAATTATGACAAGTGTCCTAATGAGATTGATGGATGATCTCTTTTGGCTCCTAGACTCATTGGTGCACTTTTGATTTTAGTGATCGTAGCTAAGCTGAGTGCCACCTTTACAATAATCAACTAACTCAGATTGAGAAAGTCAATAGAAAAGAGTAGTATCTCTGTGAGTTTTGAAACAATTCTTTCTTGACATTGAGTGCTGGGAGGGGTTTGTGCATAGCGTCACTGGGTCCATGACTATCTTTAATGTCAGACAACATCTGAATGTTTCTGACATGCAATATTATTACCCGGGTTTATCGCCTAAGTGTATGGAGGGATTCTTTATTTTTTACCCATTAACCTTACATTTCTTCATTCTTCAACCCCCTTTCAATGCTTACCAAGACTTCATAACTAACACCTGTTGGGTTGATTCCAGTGTTAGCTCATCTCAGTCGGCATTATTCCTTGTTTTTTTTTTGATTTTTTTATTTATTCTTTTTTTATTCTCACATTTTCTCCTTTATAGTCATACCAAAGACTTCTACACTAACAATGAGATATCCCTGGGTAGAACCCTCCATTCTGGCTGATCATGGGATCTTAATACCTAAGCCTAACCGCCATATAACTTCAAATTTTAAGAACATGGTCGGTCTTTGGTATTCATCACGATCCTTCCAAAAACATTGAAAATTCAACAAATGTTTGATATAAATATCAAAAGATGTACACTTGAGAGTTTTTTCATCATCACTAAACGCTCCCCCTAACAGTGCACATAATCGTAGTACCATGCTGAGGTGCGGATGCATTGAGTCATTTTATTTGATCAATTCTGTCCATATTCATTAATTTCCAGGTAATCACATTTTCTCCCCTTATCCAAAATGTTAAATCCCTTTGATATTTTGATATCAATTGATTAAACCGTCGGGACAAAACGAGATAACTAGCAGATTGAATCATGTTTATTGCTTACCCCCCTCAATGATTTGAGGATTAATAAAATTAAGCAGAGTATAATTATTGAAAAATTTGAATTTACAAAGAAATTATTGAAAAATTTGTACTCGATCACAACTTTTTTTACACCAAAAAATCTACAACGAAGTAATGCACATATTCACAAGATAAATGTATTACTAGGATTACCTTTTAAATGAGAACAACATATGAAAAATCTTATGGTCCTTTGTAGATAGCCGTAGGTCATCCCCCCATATGGTCTACCACCTACAAATCTCTCCAACTCCTCAATACCTCCTAGTCTTTTAGCCTTTTGTCAAGCTCCTGGACCATAGCTCTGCATTTGCTTTTGTCCCTTGTTGGCTCCAAAAGTCTGTGGCCATACTCCATCTAATTCCCTTGAGGCAATCATTAGAGTAGTCCGAACAACATCGATAGTACCATCGCTTAACTTGTGTATTTCCGTCAAGCGCACAATCTGTTCTTTCTGGTCCTTTGTTCTCGGTAAATGAATCCCGCTATGATCGAGTAAGGGTTATAAGCGTCCTCGTCTTTTCAGATGGATCTGTACGTGTTAGGCTTTGTAGGTTGAGTCACTTTTGATAGCTTTCAACACGCCAATTGAATGATCTTCCACACGCCGTTGGTGATGACAACACTTCAAGTGAACATCATCTTAAGGAGACTTTAAATGCAATACGTTTCTTCAACGTTGAGATTTGTCACATCTCCTTGCACGAGAAAAGCAGCATATCTCAATGTCTTGGATCCTTAGTCTTATGGGAAGTCGCCTTCTTTGAACTTGTAAAGAACATCGTCATCCCTTCGTACAGTAATCCAGTCAAGATGCTTGTAGTTTTGCCATTCGACTATTTCCACCTTAGTGACAGCAATAATCCGTCTTTTTGAGTAGACGTCACGAGCTGATTCCCTTGTGGTCGCAAATGCATAGAACTGTCTTCGCTTTTTGCCCCAATGTGAGATTCCCCAGAGGGCGAATTTGTCGTATTTGACAATCATTTGACTCCACATTGAGTTGGGCACTAAGTCTTCTATCCATTTGATATGCCCGTAATCTGCAGCCGTAGTCTTCCCGTAACAGAATAAAGTACTTCGGCTTGAACACACCACCACGTAGGTACTCAATCGTTTAATTGATAAGTGAAGAAACGGTATAACATGCACCTTGAGAATTTGGAACTAACAAGATTGCGTCGCATATCATGAGGATATTGGCGTCCTTCAGGGTGATCCAGTCCAATATTTTCGGTTGTGGCTTTGTAGACTTCTTCACAAAAATATTCAAGTTCAGTCAAACTCTTGCATGTGCCTTTCATCAGCTCAAATGTTGGACCTGCTAGCAATTCAGGTGTTAGTGTTTGAACATTTAGCCGGTTCATCACAAAAGCGGAGAAGTCAAATGTATTGTCGGTTAGTTCATCGAATGACTCTCGAGGGTCTTGTCTTTGTGCCAGATTGCTTAGCCAAGGTTGGACAGATTCATGAACGGCAGGAACAGACTTATTCCATGCATGATCAGGAGAAGGTAGTCGTTAATTGTTGAAACCAGTCAGGAAGATGTTGGACCTCTTCTTCTGCTTGTTCATCATGGACACCTGTTTCAAACTCCTGGTGTGCAGGTGCTTCAAAGACATCTGTAGTTTGCA
This sequence comes from Tanacetum coccineum, assembly GCA_026074375.1. NCBI lineage: Eukaryota > Viridiplantae > Streptophyta > Magnoliopsida > Asterales > Asteraceae > Tanacetum > Tanacetum coccineum. The sequence continues at coordinate 61,395 of BQNB010009334.1, read as the reverse complement.
TAGTTTCCTCTACCGGAGCAGATTGGCTAGCAGATTGCTTGTGAGTCTTAGAACCTGTAGTAGTAGTCTTTCCTGCAGTCGTGGTTGTCGTTTCACTTGGAGCACTGGTAGAAGCGGGTTCTTTTCCTGACCTTCTTCTTTTGGACCCCCGGTCTGTTCCAGCGGAGGGTTCTTGATCATCATCTGCCCCGTCTCGAGGTCTTTTTATTGTGACCGTATCGCCATATGTATCTAACAGAATTTTGTCGGCTTCATACGCATCAACTAATGCCTTGTAGAGCTGCCTTTGAATGTCTGACCTGTTGATAGAGTTGTTAGCTTCCATCTTGTCAATTAAGATCTTTTTCAGCTCTAGTTCTGAAAGATTAGCAGCTACAGCATGAGACGTGTTGGCTTCCTTTGATGATCATACCAGAACCTCAGACTCGAGTTGATCGATTACTAACTTCTCGATTTTTGGAAGTACTTTTGGAGACTTCCTTTTTTGACTGTCCATGATAAATTTTTCTTCATTCCTTTCATCGACAGAATCAGGAAATGAGATTTGCAGTATTAACTCTTCTCGAATTCTGTCAAACTTCATTGGACTGCAACATCCACAGCTATCCTTCATTTATATGCTATATAATGATCAACGATGCCAGAAAGGAGAGAGCGCATTAGCATATTGAATTGTATTTGTTTGAGTTCCGAGAATTTTCTTCTAACGCCTTTCAGTCTGTAATCAATCCAAACAACGAAGCAAAGTTCGGAGATTTTGTAGCTAGAGCTCTAGTAGTAGGCCGGTGTCATAATTAGGTGGTTGTTGACTTTGAATGATAAAAGTATTCGGTGTTGGAGGGGCGTTTGGTTTTGTGCAGTGAAGGATGGCTATCCACATAGGAAGTTACAGAGTAACAATTAGAGAGGTGGCATCATTATGTCTGGTACCAAAAATATCATCAACACCGGTATCTGGTTTTGGATTCAGCATGTTTGAGACGAAGCCAGATGATACAGACACTCTGTTTTGACCAACAGGATTACCGAAGTTAGGTCACATTAGTGATCTTCAATTTCCTGGGTTAGCTGGAACCTGGTTAATATAACATCTGTCATTACATCATCTCTTCCATCAAGATTTGGAATGTATCTTCGACTGCCTTATTTCCTTGATCCTCTTCATATGTAGCATCTTCACCCGACTTTGCTCCTTCAACATTCGTTCCTTTAATTTCATTGTTACTGTCTTCTTCATCTGATGATGAGATATGAGAGGGTGTGTAAATTGTAGGATCGAAAGAATCATCTTCATCAGTTTCCTCTTCATGTATTATGTCATCATCAAGATTGGTGAGCTTTGGATGATAAAATCACCATCATCTTCTGATTCAGTCTGTTCTTCATCATCATCATCTTGAGCTTTCTCATCATCGTCATGTTCATCATCATCTTCATCATCCTGTGTAGTCTCATTAACGTCATTTTTATCTGCATCTTCATCATCTTGAGCTTTCTCATCATCTTGATCATCGTCACTTGATTTCCAAGAGATATCATCCTCTGAGTCATAATCAGTAAAACGGGAATCACCTGGTGTAGTAACACCAGTTCCTTCATCTGCACCAGAACCACTGGCATGAGAGCTGTGAGTTTCTTTACGGCTTCTTTTTGTAATTATCTTGAGTTGCTCAGCCTCTGTCAAAACTGCCTCAGAGATAGTCTCCAACTCTGTAGTCTTCTGCTTTCCTTTTCCAGACTTCTTTTCTTTCTTTTCTTTGGGGGCAGTGGGAGGCTTCTGTTTAGTGGTTGTATCTGTATTAGCTTTCTTCTTACTTCCTTTTGTCTTTGGAGGAATTGTTCCTGAAGCAATAACATAATACTCTGTGTATGATTCAGATTATGCGGTTGTCCTCGTTGTTTAATGCTACTGGAAAGATAGTCCAGTACAACTAGTGTCTTCCCATTCCATGAGATACATTGATGTTGAACATTGGTCATCTCTGCATAATGCCAATTTATCTTGTTTCTTCGAGGAATGAAGGGTCATTTTTCCATGACAAAGTAACGACTATCTTGGTGAAATGAGGAAGTACATCGCATTGCCTTCTTGCGTATTTTTGTTCTCTCTATCAGGTATGAATACCTCCCCATAAGATAAGCATAATCAACATTCTTCTTATTGTACATACCCCACAAGATTTGAGCTTGAGAAAGACGAAGACTGTCATAGGATGGTTTACCACTGAGACATTTGTTGATGATAGCGGCAAATGATCTCCAGGGTTGATGCAGTTTATTGACATTAACATCAGTGATCTTCCTTATTTCTCCAGAGTGACCAAGACTAGCTAGAAAGGCTAGAACACCTTCTCAGAGGTGGTGTCTTCAACTTCTTATTACCGATTATTAGTGGCAGAAATTAAAGAATGTCTCTGAATTGACCATTCCCGAGAATGTGCTTTTGTTATTGTCTTGAAATCTGACAGATCAGATAGAACAAAAAGCAGAGACCCAGGAATCTTTCATATAATCTCTGGAGCATCATGCAGTGTACTTTGAATACCATGTAGAAAGGAGTGAGTTTTAACACATCGTAGACTACTTGAAGAGTTGCTTCCTTTGATGTGACATCCGAGCTTAAGCGAAGATTACATTTACCAATCTTAAGTCGGTCAGCAGGAGCCACTAATGCATCATCCAAAGCGATCTGATCCGCTATTGAGATTTCCATGAGTCTGTTTAAGAAAGAGTGAGTGCAGTTTATAAGAAGACACAATCATTAATTCATGAGAACCTTTATGACTTTTAGCACTTTTGAAGATCAAACAATCTTAGATAGACTAATAGCGTATGAGACAAAGGCACCTATCCTAACAACTAAGTTGAATGTAGTTAACCTTGGTTTTGTCAAGCTTTTACTGTCTATTTTAAACTAAGAGATTTGTTTAATTTAATCTTAGTTAGAAAAAATCTGATCTTAAGTGTGTTATGTCAAAAATTGGTTAAGTGTTGATAACATCTTCACTCGATCGGTCCTCAAAGAAACACCTTGATCGGTTTCCACTAAATGTCACTCGTTCGGTCCATTTAAACAAGCACTCGTTCGGTCCATATAATCATACAGTCGTTCGGTCCTCACTATGAGTTGCTCGTTCGGTCCTTACTAACAGTCGCTCGTTCGGTCCTCACTTTCTGTCTCTCGTTCGGTCCTCACTATCTTTCTTTCGTTCGGTCCTTACAAGGATTCACTCGTTCGATTCATACTGAATCCCCTTGTTCGGTTCTTACTAGATTTCACTCGATCGGTCCAAATAGAGTTTCACTCGTTCGGTCCGTATTACAAATCACTCGATCGGTTCCCTTTACACTGACACTCGTTCGGTCCATATTGTAAATCACTCGTTCGGTCCTCACTTTTAGTCACTCGTTCGGTCCAGGTTAGATGACACTCGTTCGGTCCATATTATAAATCACTCGTTCGTCCTCATGTTTAGACAATCGTCGGTCGTATTATAATCACTCGTTCTGTATCCGCTCACTTTAGACATTCGTCGGATCATGTTAATAAACACTCGTTCGATCGTCATTGACTCGATCGGTCCGTACTTAGTAAAGTATCTAACGAGCATCAATTTACCACATAGACAGTCGAGAGGAAAAACAAGAACTAACACTAGATGAGATGAACATTACATAACCATATTTGCCTAATCCACACGACATAACTCCTAACACACAACCAACATATAGCAACAACCTTATTTTTTCCGAGCACAAAATCAATCAAGTATACATTTGAAATTGAAAAAAATCTAATGAACAAACTGTGATATATATTATCAATCACACCCAATCTAAGCAAAAACGCCTCATATGCAATGCAAGAATTTTCATCTTGCTTCGATTTTGATGAACCCTAATTTTGAAGTTAGGGTTGATCGAGATCAAATCACCATGAAAGCACAATTCGAATAGGATATGATCTTTTTGAAGTGTAAGGAACGAATTATTAAGAGTACCTTAATCTGGATTTGATCTTGATAAGAAGAATTAAAAGGGTGCGATTTGAGTGTGTGTTCGTGTGTGTGTATTTGAGTGTGTGAGTGTGTGGAGAACTGTGAAAACGAATGGGTGGGGGGTGGGAGTGTTATTAACCAATTTTAACTTTTGACACATTTGGCCCCTCATCCTAACACTACTTATTAATCTGCAAATAGGTTTTTTTAAGGTATATATCAAGTTAAACAAATATCACACATGGACCTTAATGTTTTTATACCTATCAAACTATAGACAAAATTTAGCAAACTACACCCAAAAGCATATAACAAGAAACACATAATCACAATCGAGTTAAACTTAATTAACTTTCCTATCATGGATATTACGTTTATCTTTGAAAATCTTTTCCCTTATTGACAGCTCATTTGATCATGACAAAGAAAATTTGACATTCCTCGTCCCCCTTAAACAATGGACCCGTTTTCTATTTAAAAAAGAGCGGTAGACATTGTTTGAGGAAGACAAATGTACTTGAATATTATTGTCAGATGATGAAATGATTTTTGTATCTGACAAAACAACAAACACCAAGTATAAATAAGATTTCTCTTATTCTTCACATACGATGCTACATGAAACGTACACCTATGGAGATAGGAAGCACGGGTTGTGATGCAAAGTAATCACAAGCCTTTGCATGGTCATAAAGTAGACCATGCCCGAGAATAAATTCCCGTTGTTAGGAACAACTGTCTTTTAGACGACATGTTTTCCTCAAGGAGAAAAGCGGGTTACTATCTGAAATAATAGCAAATCATTGGCATGATTGAACACATTTTGAAACTTCCGCTCGAAACTTTATTTACGAGGCATTGTAATCATTGTTTGAATGACATTTCTAAGACCTAAATGTTATCGATTTCGAGAAGACATGCCATTGAAAAACTTCTTTTTTGAATTTTTCTCATTTTTTAATTTTTTATATTTGTTTTTTGGGAAAGTTTATATAAAAAGAAAACTTTTTGGTTTATTCTGATTTTATATTTTTTCTCTTTGTTTTATAAATTTTATAAAAAAAAAAATGAAAATAAAAAATCTTTTGTGTTTTTATGATTTTAAGTATTTACTTATTATACAGGATATTTGAATAGGTACCACCACTATTCATCAACTTCATCTGCAATTGTTTCAGAGTATCCGGCGTAAAACTCCGCATTCCCAGCTTTGGTTGATAAAGAAATTCAATTCTTTTCTCGCCCAAGAGCTTAGTGAAGATGTCCGCCATTGATATTCCAATTGTCAAAGTAAAGTTCGATCACACATTCTCAACATGCTCCTTGATGAAGTTAAACCTTATGTCATAGCTTGTATCTGGAAGATGAACGTTGTTTTCAACATAAGGCAATATCGCTTTTGTTATCACTTACATTGGATTATTATTGAATCCAAAGCCATAGTGCCGTTAAGTTTGTGATCTCATCCAAAGGACTTGAGCACAACAACCAGACAAAGCAATATATTCAGCTTCCCGTACTGGATATCGCAGCGCTTTCTGCCTTTTAGACGACCAGCTACAAGTCTATCACCCAAAAGTTGTATACTGCCAGATGTACTACGGCGTTTTATCCTTGACAACCGTATGACCGCATCTGCAAATGCAGTTAGAGCAAAGGAGAATCCTATCGGATACCAACGACCCCAATTGTACGTTCCTTTTAGCCCGAAATATCCTTTTTTACTGCATATAGTTAGCTTTTCGGTAGGCCAAGCCTGATACCGGGCACACATGCATATAGCAAATTGTAGGTTAGGTCTACTGGCTGTGAGATAAAGAGGTGCCAAACATACTACGGATAGTGTGATGGAATCTACAGCTTTCCCTATCTTTATCCTCATCCATTTGGATTTCTCCACCATGGGAGTATCCCACTGGATACAAGATTCATAGCCTCCATATTTCTTTAGTGATACAAGAGAATATTTAGAACGGTTATATGAAGATGCTCTGGGACTTTGAGAAATCTGTAGTCCTAAGAAAAATGAGATTTTACCCATCATCAACATCTTGAATTTGAACAGATTATTTTAGCGAATAGATCACACAGTTCATGAGTAGATCAGCCAAAGATAATATCATCGACAAAGATTTGTACCAGTAGAAGTTCGTTGCCTTCTCTACTGATGAACAGAGTAGACTGAGCCTTTTGAGAAGTCATTGGATATTAGGAATGAAGACAACATATCATACCATGCACGTGGAGCTTGTTTCAACCCATAAAGAGTTTTCTTAAGCTTGTAGACGTAGTTAGGTTTGTCTGGATCCACAAATCCGTCCGGTTAGCTAACATAAACCTCTTCTCGCAGATTACCATTCAGAAACGCAGTCTTCACATCCATTTGATAGATGACCATGTTCATATGAGCAGCAAACGCTAGAAAAATTCGTATAGCCTCTAATCTTGCAACCGGAGCGAATGACTCTTCAAAATCGATTCCCTCTTCTTGGCGATAACCACGAGCGACCAACCGAGCCTTGTTTTTCAGAATACCTCCTAACTCATCAAGCTTAACCTTATAGATCCACTTAAGAGAGATGACAAATACTTTGTCAGGAGGAGGAACAAGTTCCCAAACTTCCAGACGTTCAAATTCATAAAGTTCCTCTTGCATAGCTTCAATCCAACATGCTTGAGTTAATGCGTCTTTGTAGTTCTTAGGTTCGACTGATGTGAGAAAGGCATCATAGTAGCAGAATAAGGCTTGTTCATGGAGTTGTAGTCGTGTGGAAACTGGTCTGTCGAGAGCACTGATTATATTCTCAAGTGGGTGATCCTTAGTCCATTTGCTATTGTGTTCAGAAACTTGGTGATCGGGAGGCACAATTGTATGAATAACATCCGATGATGAGGATTGATCAGAAGTAACTTCTGGAATTGGAATACCAAAGTACGGATCATTACCCATATGTGCAACTTCAATATCATGATTATCTTCTTCAACATCATGAGAAATAATAGGAGTTTGAGTTTCTTGTGTTGTATGAGAGTTACTTGGTGATGGTGCATCTTGATCAACTATAGTTGAGGAAGGTGAGCCAGTTAATACAGCATGTGCAGGTGCAACTACTTCAGGAATAAGAGCAATGACTTCTGGTGCTTGTAAATCAACATAAGGTGGGGGATTAAGTGACTCATCAAACATTGGTTGAAACAACAAATCCCAGTCAGATCTCGAAGGTGGTACAAATGGTGTTGAAGAAGGAGGGTTTGGCACGAGTCCTGAACTGATTGTTACAGGAGTCATATCATGAAGTGCGGGTCCTGAACTGCTGTGTTCAGAAGCCATCGTGGTCAGCTCATCAAAGTCAACATGAATGGTTTCAATTATTCGTCTGGTACGTCTGTTGTAAATCCGGAATGCTTTCTTCGTGGGTGCATAACCAATGAAAATACCAATGTCAGCCTTCGGTTGTAACTTGCCCAAATTCTCACAATCATTCGTTGGGTAGCAGAGTGCACCAAACACATAAAGATACGATAGATCGGGAGGTTTTTCGTGTAAAAACTTGTATGGTGTTTTACCGTGACGACGACGTATCATGGAACAATTTTGGGTATAACAGGCTGTGGCAACCGCTTCGGCCTATAGAAATAAATGAGCTTTTACATAAATTAACATAGTGCGGGATGCTTTAATTAGCATACGATTTCGTCTTTCAACAACACCGTTTTGCTGTGGAGAGCGTGCAACTGATGTTTCATGAGAGATGTTAACCTTCTCATAATATTCACGCAATGTCTGATTAACAAACTCAGTTCCATTATCTGTTTTGATGCGAATTTAACTGTACCCAAGAATTTACTGATGAAATAGGTGAGCTGAGAGCGATCTTCGGTCATGTGCTTCGAGCAACCGGAGTCCAAATACCAGAGGACGATTTGGACAACCTGCATCCATTAAGAGAAGAAGATGGAACATTGGTTTTTGTTGATCCCCAGGATTTACTGGGTTCCTGTTTGTTAGTAGATATTGTTTTTATAACCTCAGTTTTGCTAAGGGACTCAGTATTCTTATTCTTCCTAGGTTTCCTTGAATATACCAAATTAACCACAGGTTTGGGTGATTCAGATTCTAGAACTATTGGTTTCCTAGAAGGCACTTCATTAGTAGTGGTAATCCTAGTTAAAGGGCACGCATTTCCTACAATAGTGAAGGTCCGACCTGTAGGTCTCCAAATATATCCCATCTTAGTGAATACTTTTCCTGTTGGTTTCCAAATCGCTTTCTTATATTTTTTCTTCTTAGGTTTAGCACGGAATTTCACATCATTCATAGAATTAGAAACACACAAATTATCAGAAGACATGCAATCATCACCGTTAATACAAACATAATCAGAATTATCATGTTTCTTGGAATTCTGCACAGACACAGATCCATTAACTTTAACAGTACCATTCCTTTTATTCAAACTAGATTTAACGTTCCTAGGGTGAGCTTCTACTTTATTCTTCAAATTACTACTTGGTGTTTGCTGAATCTTATCATTCCTGATATTGCCTGAAGGCTGTGATCCGCTAGCACTAGTAGAAAGTCTTAATCCTGTAGAATGCAACACACGCTTGTTAGAAACTATGTTTAAAGTCGAGTCTATTTTTGTGTTTTCTGTGGATGTGAGTGATTCGGAAAACCTAACTTTCTTGTCCTTTTTCCTCGGTGTGACCGCAACTAATTGAGGATCAAAATTGTTGAAGCTAAAGCAAGTCCTACTTATGTGTGAAAGCAATTCCTGAATGACTTTGGTATACCTAAAGCAGACTCTAAAAGTGAATCTTGAGGATAATTTGCTTTTACATGTTCGACTATATCCCTAAGGACCAAAGCTTCTTCCTGGGTATGCTTAATATACGAAGAGTGAGCAGTCCTTTTGTTCAACAATTTGGGTGTGATTGGTTCCATGTTATCCTTAGACACGTTTGGATCAACAGAGTGGGTCACAGTTCTCCTGTTATCTAATGCTTTTCCTTTAAGTTTCCTTAACTCATTTTTTAGGGCTGCTATGACCAAACCTTGTTCCTGAAGTTTTGCATTTAAATCAGAAATCTCCCCAGACTTTATATTGACTTGCTTGATTAACGCATCACATTGTTCTTTTGATTGAACACGTTTTGGTTTAATCGAGTCATAAAGTTGTTTATAAGTCTGTTTCAAATGCTCATTCTCAGTAACAAGTTTTGTCACTCTATGTTCCAATTCTATGTTAAGTGTCTCTATTTCATCCATGTCCATTTTGACTGAACTATCCTCCACATTTCCTTTTAAGGACTTAATTTGCTCTTTCAACTTGACAATTACTGTGTCTTTCGCTTGAGACTGAGCTTTCAATTCACTTAATTCGAACAACTGTGTAAAACTCAGAGCATTTTGATTTAAAACACTGTTTTCTTGTTGAAAAATTTCTTGATTAAGTTGAGAATCAGCTTCCAAAGTGATGCTAATTATTGTTTTTCAAGATTTGTAAAACTTGCAAAGATTATCTTAAGTTTTCTTTATTCCAACAAAATCCTTTTTCTTGACAAGCTCAGTCTCGAGTTCGAGACACTTTTGACATTCAGTCACATTTTCACCATTTGCATTCACAGATAAATTCACAACAGTCTTTACAATATCCTTATCAATAGCTTGTGCCAAGAGTCGTTCGTTTTCACTCAAAACTTGATTCATTTTAACTTCGAAAGTTCTGGACTCCAAGCGATGTTGTTCGACAGGTCGTTCCATTTGATAAAGACTTTTTGGAAATCCGCAAGTTCTTCAACCTAAGTATTGGTTGAAGTTATGAAGATATCTTTATGTCTTTTATTAAACGGAATGTTTTATCTTCGAAAACAAGCCTTTGTATGTTCAAAAACCCCACGTGCCCTTTAGGTTAGCTGTGGCAGTAGTTCTTTCTTTAACAACCTGATCAAAGCAGTAAGATGGTCGTTTAAGCTTTTTCAAGCTAGTTTTCACCATACTTACTGTAGGAAGTTCTTTTGGAACTCTACTATTGTTGGTTGCGGAAGAATGGAATGGGTCTAAGTGGGACCGAAGTAGCTTATCCAATAGGCATGTTCACTTATATTTAATCATGTTGTCGAACAATCGTTTGTAGTATTCGTTATTAGAATATTCATAATTAATGGGTTTGTCGTTTTTTTTATATTTCAGAAACAATGGATCGTGTTCTTTCAAAGCATTTTGAACGACTCTTTTCATTTAGCGTCTAATGTTTTCATAGAATCGGAACGGTCATACAGCTTTAGCTTTGGACTCCCGAAGCTTTCTTCATACTGAGGGGTTTTTTTCTAAACCGATAGCTGTTCTGAGGATGAACATAACAAGAACTTTTGGAGTTAGTCGCCTTACGAAACAGGTTTTGCGCAGATTGACCTCTTTTGAAACATGATGTTGTCAAGTTTGCTTATTTTCTTTTCTAACTCAATTTCTCTTTATATTCGGTTTTCTTCAAATTTCAACTTATTTTTGAAGTTCAGTAACTGTTTTTATTCAACAGTCCTTTTCTTGCCACTGTTCGAAATGATTTTTGCTTAAGATGTACAATCTCGGCAAAAGGTTCATTGATCCTGGAAAAACTGTTTTTTCAAACATTTTGTTTTTCTTTCAAATCTTTACCTCTTCTTTGTATCTGTCAAGTCGGTATTCAGCTTTATTAACAGTGGTGCAATGGTCAATTGGGTACTCAATTGTCAAACATGACAATATCAAACATCTTGTTGAGCAGATAGAGTTAGATATTCTGAATAGTTTCTTGTCTGTGATTCACTAAGATTATGAGAATAAGGAATGATATTGCCATCACTTGATTATATCAATTTCGAACATGACTCACATCATTTGAATGTTCCAGAATACGTCATAATCTGCTCACTTTGATTGAATTAAGTCATAGTTCAGATTATCTTGATGTGTAACCTCAGTGAAGTGCATCTAAGCCATTCCTTGAGAGATGGCCTAAGAGTAATCTTTGGTGGAATTGCGTTCATAGAATCAGGAGTCATATGCATCCAGATCATCGGCTTGATAAGCAGCATTGTGGGTAATGACTGACTGAGAGGTTTGATTATCAGGAAGTCCTGGATCTGCCAAAAATGCTATTTCATCCTCTGTTAAAGCTTGACCACTGGCTTGAGCTTGGACCAACAACACTTTATCGTTAAACCATGTGTCATCCCTTTTCCTCTTGGGCTTTGTGCATTGCTTGGCAATATGACCCGTCCTTGCAATTGTTTACAAAAACAGTCCTTTGTTGCCACATGTTGCTACAACCTTGCACCAGGTGTGGATTTTCTTGTTGTTCAGCAGCATAAGTAGTTTGTCTCCCCTGAACAGGTTGCACAGTCACTTTTCCATCATAGATGGTAGCTTGTTGACGTGGTTTGACGGAAGTATTAGCTGATTGTTGGTAGTAGGATACCGGGATGTGACAACAGCAGTTAAGAATGACATCATATGATTGATTGCGTCAATTGGATCATCCCCCTTCTGGAACACTGGAACAACTAGACTGGAGTCTGGTTGGGAAAACTCAGGTTGTTGCTGTTGATATGTTGTGGGAGCATATTCCAACTGTGGGATTGATGGTTGTTGAGAATAAACGTTGTGGTGAACGGTGGATTGATACTCATTTGTTGGATAAGTACTTGAAAGAGGTGTTGATTGATTGGTTGAGAATTGTTGATGTTGATAAGGTGTAACAAACTGTGGATGCTGATATGGTGAAATGTGATGTTGAGGTAGAGACTGTGGGTGAGTGTGTAGATGAGATTGATAAGCTGGCTGAGTTAATTGGTGAGATGCAACTAAAGCAAGAGGATCAGGGTTGCGTTCATGCATCAAACGAACTTCAATTGCATGTCGTTCATGTTGTTGCAGATGAGCATGAAGTTGTTCACATTTGTAGTGTGCAAAAGTCTTTGACAGTTTACATAAGTACAATTTTAGCTCCATTCATGCAAGGAAGAGTGTTTAAGAACTTGGTGTTCTTGAAACATGCTCACAAATGGATTCTTGTAAATGTTCATATCATGAAGTAACAGAGTGAAACTCATAGTAATACTAATGCCAACGTCTTCTCCTTTCTTGTAAGTGAACTTATCAAATTTCTTCTTACAGCTTGCATTCACGTTCTTGTTTGGTATTGAGTTCCTTTGCATCAATCAGTTTAATCTTCCTCCAAAGATCTTTTGCCACAACGTTGTTGATCACAAGAGCATTAGATTTCAGTTGGTATGACTTGGAGAATGATGTTTTTAGCATTGATGTCGCAATCTGCTTGAATGCTTCAGCTGGAGTTAGTTCAACATATTTTTAGCCTTGTTTCTCATCGTCAATGATTGATAGGCCAAAACAAGTGGTCCTTTTTCAACAGATGCAAGAATTTTCTGCCGTGGGGCTATTCATCTTATAACGCTCCATTCTGCTTTTCCATGAATCATACATGTTTTTAAGCATTGGTGTTTGTTGTCTCTCCAGAGAGAAGGATTTATTTTTCGATTCTGATCTCTCTAGTTTGAGACGTCATTGTGAATCAGTATGTTATGATTACAAAGCTGTAGTTCGATCGTGTAGATAGAAATTGTGTTTGTCTTTGCAATAATTATACAAAATGGATTATTTACATGGGATAAATGATGCTATAAAAGTAACGTTATTTTATGTCATCAAATATCCCCCCACTTGAATCCTACTTGTCCTCAAGTAGCCTTTAGAAGTTTATAAAATGTATCCCTAAGGATTTTTTCCGTTAAGCATTTATTCGATCAATTACAAGTACACAACCAAACACCTCACGAAATAGGAATATGAAAACACTTAAATCACTCAACTAATCTATGTGGTAACATGTAACTAATTTGCTTAATTGCTCGGTCGTGACGAGTATTCTATCATAGGCTTGGAAAGGATACACATCTCCACCACTAGAGCTAAGGAGTAACAATTTTATAAAGGTAAAATGGGTTTTTATAATAAGGCTTAGGGTTGATCATTCTAACAATCTTTCACCAAAAGTACCACACCAACAAGGCAGCTGAATCACACATACATAGTCGTAACGACGGAATAGACATGTGTGTTCGATCACATTCTCATTCGAGTTTGACCAAGGGTTAGGATGAAGAATGATATAGGGTGTAGATCTTCTAACTTTCACTAAAAGTAATAAACCAACAAGGCAGCTGAATCACGCATACATGGCCGTAACAACGGAATAGACATGCATGACTCGATCACATCCTTATTCACGAAACAAATAGATTAAGTCCAAACAGATAAGGTACAAGTTGCTAGTCACTTTTTTCCGACCGTTACCATGATAAAGACACAACTATTTACAAACGTCTTGATCATAGATCAAAAACAACAACCTAAGTTGACGTTCCCGTAACGGTCAACTTCCCAATCATCCCATACTTTACATACTTTTACAAAGGCAAGTGGCGATATCTACCACTTGATACAAAACTTTACATCATTGATTTATAACCATCCATCAACGAATAATCGATCCTTCAAATAATTCCATTGGTTTAAGCTTTTACGAACCGACTATCTTCAAACTTTTCCTCCTTTTTTTGTTGCGGTTTTTCTAATTTTTTCAATTTTTTAACAATACATAACTACGAATCTCGGTGTAATTTCACCATCTTCACGATCATAATAACTCCGGATAATTTCTTCCATGATTCTTCATTCTTCGGACGTACCAATAATTGTGATGGTAGTAAAAATACATGAGTTTTGACTACTTTTTACATTCCCATTGCAATGTGCAAATTTCCCAACCATACCAGAGATAGAAAATGACACAAGACTCGGGAAATACATACTTTACACTTTAAGCAACTAGCAACTGATAAATGGACTTAATCTAACAGGGTAGGCTAAGGTGTAAAGGTGTAACGAAACAAATAGTTGGTGTTATTCCTAAAGGATTGGCTCTACAGGTTTTTCTAGGGGTATCTTACTCTTAAAATGAGAGTAAACAAAGGGTTTATACGGGGGTTAACTAACCAGTGTAGTTAGTTAATAAAACAACATATAAAGGCTTTTTGGGTGTAATCCTAGAAATTTACCAATTTAAACAAGTTACTCCATCTAAATCCATAGTACTCATTATTGTGGTCTCGAATAGATATACCAAGCCAAGTTCTAAAGTCTACAACATCACCGGCACACTCATATTTTTGTAGAATTTGGGTAAACATTTAGAAACGGATAAGGCTGAATCCTCACAATATCTAATAAGGGTTATGTGTGCAGGTTATGTAACTAGTAATTTCACAAAAGTATGCTTGAAAATTTTTAAATTTAAGCATTTTAATGTGAAAAATAGGACAAGTAACGTTCTAATTCCCATCCCTCTACTTAAATTATACAACGTCCTCGTTGTATAGATAAAACATTAAAAACAGGAAATAAAAGAATTAGAACGAGAAACTCCCCTGATGTTTTGCTCGGTAATTCCTCCAAGTTGAAGTTTATGACAAGAAGTTTGTTGTAAATACGTCTGAATACGCATGACTAACAACACATATATAGGATTCCAATATTAATACTTCACCCAACTTTGTACGACTTTCGTTTTTCCCAACTAGAACCTGTCAAATATAGGAAAAATATACAAAATCCTATCTCGAGTATCCTATGGTTAATAAAATAATAAAAACAATAAACTGTGGAGGCAGTCAATACGCCGTATCCATAAACTGGAATACGCCGTATGGAGAAACCTGTAAAAAGTATCAATACGGTTCAGTCTGCTGAATACGCCGTATCATGTGCATGAATACGCCGTATAGACAGAACTGACAATAAAGTTTTTAAATGCAGAAAAATAAAGGAATGATAACGTCCAGACATTCAATACGCCGTATGGTATGGAGCAGATACGCCGTATTGATGTCTGGGAAGACAGACTCGATAAAAATAAATAACAATCCGAGTTGTCTCTCGGGAATCACTTTTCTTTCAGCTAGTCTTTAAGTTATACTTTTTCTTCAACTTTCTTCATTTCATCTCATGCACGCTTACGTGCCCGCATGTGAGCCATTCTTCTAGTTTCGCATCTCGAATATATTCGGGTCCTAAGTTCAAGACCCGGTATGGATACGAGATTCCATTCAGCTTATCATGAACACTAACCTTTAGTAATGGCTTGATCTTGTTGCATTAGTGTAGGATCAATATACCTTAGTATAATAAGCCTTTAGCCTGTAAAGGATGTTACTTCCTTGAATAAATCCAAGTCGATAATAATGA